>VBVR01001248.1:0-32621 GCA_011638315.1 Tetramorium parvispinum | reverse complement strand
CATATATATATATATATATATATATATATATATATATGTATATGTATACATGAAGATACATAAATTCGTATGTATAGCGTTGTATTGATATCTCCAGATGCGAATTCTATTGCTACTACTTATACAAGATATTGCGATAATATTGTCAAATGGCGGCAGTCGGATAGCAATTACAATTTATCATGGATTGGATTTATTGCGAGCTCGAAGCAAATGTCGTTCGATTTCAACTCGTCTTTTCTGGCGAACCGCCGCGCCGCGCTGCGCTTCGCGAAACAAGCATCTCGAATTCGAGTACCCCTCGCCGCGGGGCGATTCCCACCACCGTCGAGATCCGACGATTTCTCCCTCGTATTTGCTTGAAACGTGTCTCCCTTGCTCTTCGCGTGCGCGAACGGTCCTCGAGCTCGGAAAGTTTTATTATTGCCCGGAGGGTATCACCGCCAGGCAGTAGACATAAAGGATCCTTTCTACATATCCGCGGTCGCGGGGTAAGATTTCGCTAATGCGCTTACTCGTCTGCGTTCAAGCCATCCGGAATGCGTTCCACGTATGCTCTAATCTGAAATTCTGTCGCTCTCAGCGAAGAGTCATCCGCTAAAAGCGTAATGAGACATGAAAGTAGAGGGAAACGTCGCTTCGATTTGCGTCCTCGCATTTACGTTCGGGCTTTTATTGCTTACGCATATAAAGGACGTATCTCTCAGAGAGTCAAGGAATGCGAAGGTACAATGCGGAAGATAAAGTATCTTCGTCGATAATACCTACAAACAATTTTAATGATCAGCTAGAAACTTCACCCTTATTTTAAACGAGTTGTCGACTTGATGAAGTACATTTTATTCGATGGTAAATATCGACGCAATTTAGAGCTCTCTTTGATGAAGGTGTATTATATTGGCGCGATGCTCTGGGGATCGATACGATAACACTGCATCGAGATGATGTTACAGAGATTGGAAGACTCGACCGAATGCATATTGAACTGGAATTTTAGTTGTCGATGAAATCGATGAAAGATGAAATTGTTACGTAGATTCATATAGAACTGCGTATAAAATGCATCTTCAAATAATTGCTATTTTATTTAATTTAATAATATTGCCGTCACACATTTTAGTTTTAAATTCTTGCTCGTATGAAGCATGAAAATCGTAATAACGTAAATCTTAATTCTCTAAAAGGCAGCAGTATGTATGCATTAGCATATATGTACAATCTATAAGTGCATTTCTAAATAATGGGTTCAGTCAATTCACATATTTGCGCGATACAGATGTGCGTGCATTTGCCATGCACTCCAAATGGATGTGCATCTTTTTCTGAGGAGCAAATGATCCTTGATACTGGACGTGAGGCTTACTCGCGTTCCGTCAAATCAAATGTGAGACAATTATTTTTTTATCGATCTGACCGTGGACTTACGTCGAATGTTCCAGACTGCCGAAGAAAATGGAGGCACAGTAGTTCCTGCTTGAAAATTTATGGGATACTATCTGATGGAGACTCATGTTTTATGAATGATCGGAACTTCGATGCAGCAGCGTCCGACATCATTGCTGATCGATAGAGAAAATTCGAGTCCTCGCGGGGACTCCCACAACATTGGCCTGTAAAGAAGATTGTTTGGCTATTTAAGATAATTTAATCAAAAACAAAAGGCAATGGCTTGGCTTTGAGGCGGTTGCCTTCCGCGATTACCGTAATTTTCTTCCATGTACTGCATCGCTGATGACCCTGAAAGAAAGGCTTGAGTTTGAAATTTATGCGTTACTAGTAACATGCATCGCGTATGCATCAATATACGTTTGAAGTTAATTTTCGTTAGGTTCGATATTAATACCCGTCCTATTTTGCTTGCTCGTGCAACGAATTTGATGATAAATATAGTATTTCAAGTTTTTGCCATATTTTGAACCGTTATTAATCATAATATTCATGCCATAAATATGCACATATTTCCATGAGCAGATATCATGTGTTTCATGCTATATAACATCTTGCAATATTACATAATCGTGATACACCATGTGTTCTCTTTGCAATTTATTCGTAATATTGAGTAAATTTTTGTTATCGAAAAATACTCTCAAATACAATTCTTTGTTGATACTCCGCATCGAAAACAGCGATAGAATGAATGTATTATTTCTAATGGAATATTTCTTTTAACGACCAATCGTTTCACGTTGCGGGATACACATAGCAATACCGGTATGCCTGCACTTTCATAAATATTTTCGAGAAAGTGCCGTGCCCAATTTCCCGAAAAATCTGATATGGACGCGTATAATTCCGACGAAGGGAGACGAGCGCGGTCTTTTGTGTTCTCCACGAGACACTGGCGGTAAAAGGGTAGTTTCGTCCTAATCATATTCCGTCTACTCCCTCCGGTCGCCTTCTTCAGCCATTCGAATGTATTCTTTAGAGACAATCGTTCTATTAAGCGAACGCCAGATTACCCAGTCTGAAAGCACAGTGGAGAACGTCCCTGCCGAATTTGCCGCATTCGTCTGTTATTCCAATACGTGATATGAAGGAAGGATTTAATAAGATTGCAGAACGACGACGAATATGCGAATATATTCCGACATTCTGGTAGCTCGGGAAGACCGCGCTAACGTGCCCGAAAACATGCACGGCAGTCAGCCGATTATCAAACGATGACACGAATGCAGCCTAGCTATTCTTGATATGCTGCCTCCTTATGGCACGCGGGCGTTCTCGCATGTCACTGAGCGATGACGAAAGGAAACGGCATCAAGGAAATTCACGTAGATGCCTCGCGTCAGCATGCGCGCAACGAGTGCTGCGGCTATTAAAGAGCGAGAAATTGTTTTTATCGCGGTCTGTGGAATGAACCTTCGGCTAGTATTATTCTATTATTCCAGGAAGTACAATAAAATGTTAATGCAGTTCTCTAAAAAAGGTATTTATAACACCTGAATAATAATGCAAGATTTTTTTTCCCCTCTTCCTTCTTTTCTTTCTGCATATATAGCTCTGTTACCGAGTGCTTGAATTCTTCATTCGAGTTAAAATTAGGCAATACCAGAATAGTACATCGGGACACGACGCTCGCGGGTCAAATAACGCCGCTATATTTCGATGGCGCGCGCGAGCATACGGGTCAAAAGACACAATGCTTGCGATTACATCATCAAGTTTACTTGTACGTTGTACGCCAAGTTGTACGTCATCCGCGTCACGTACAAAGATATCCTACGGATGAGCGGAGCGGATTTACAAAATTGAATATGCATTTGGCATATCGTCAGCGCGTGGGGTGAGTTTGGAAACGGGAGATTTGTGACGAGCCAAGAACTGTCTTGGAACGAATCACGGAATGTCTCGAGTTCGAGAAAAATCTCAAGTGCGAAGGGAAGGGAGCACCCCGTGCTGCCGCAAGTTGTCAGAAAAGAATATAAATTTTCATTAATGCAAAGTGATGAAAGCGCGCGGCTTAAGAAAGGAAATGGTTTGTCCATTGCTTATGGTAAATCATTTGCGTGGGAAGTTTGAAATGTGAGCATTCGTTCAAATCTGTGATATCGCTTAATTAAAAATATGATAATTTATATAAGACTTTTTAAAATTTAATATATGATATAATATTAAATAATATATTGAATAGAGAAATAATCTATTTGTTTTAACAATCAGATAATATTTTTAAATTTATAAACATTTAATTAATTTTACATTATTTTAAACGTATGTTACTTTAACAAAATACTGTAATCTATGGTATTATTTTAAAATTTTCTAAAAGTATCTTGGTAAAGCCATTATTCACATTTTGTACACTATTATTTCGACTCAACACAATCAATAAGCATAGAGAATTAAATGGATAAATTGTCTTAAATGGATAAATTTTTGTGTAGAAATTCCAAATATTTGACCTCATAACTACTCCTCTGCTTATAATGCGACACTAATGAAAAATCAAAAATGCAGCTGCATTTAATTATTATATAATCCGCAATTGAAAATATTGTAAATTAAACGGGCGCATACATACCCTCTGTGTTACGCTCTTAAAATTCCGTTCATTATTATATTATAATAGAATATTCAGCATGCTTAAGCGATTGCTGTCTAGACCATCATTGAACTCCCGGCGACATGAAGCGTGTTAAATTTACAGGCATACAAATGAGACCGTTTTAACGATCTTCTAGTAACGCAGTTTTATCACGGCGGTATATTTGTCTTTTTTATTATTACGAAGGTGTGTCGCGGATCGTCAATCTTGGATGACATCAGCTCGGTAACAGTAATAAATTATTCACCTTTCTGACCTACAAGATACGCGATCATTATCTGGTGCTTTTTCTTTGTCTCTCTTTCTCTCTCTCTCATTCTTTGGACTATCATCTGTATCCAGCGCAAAATACTCCCCTTGTTGATTTCGGCCTTCATCGAGTAAGTGCCCGCAGCCGGCGCGTAGGTCCTGGCAACTACGACGATATATCAAATTTCTTTCTAATAACGGCACGGTGGGCCGCGCGCCACACCGGGCGCCCCGAAAGTATCCAATATGGTGACACCCCGAGAACGACACCTGAGAAACGAGGGGCGTCGCTAAGTTAAAGCGGCTGGTAATCCGCGGGTTTACTGGGAGAAAACTCAGATTCAAGTTATCCCCCTTTCTTTTCCTCGTCTACCACAAGCCTGAAGTAGCGGCATCGCCACCACCGCCGCCTCTCCTCCTCCTCCTCCTCCTTCTCCTTTCCTTCGCGCCCCTCCGTCACTACCCTCGCTACTGTACTACCACCAACAGCTTCCGCATCAGCACTAGGATCGCCTTCAGTCTCCGTCAGCGAGCCTCGTTCTACTCTCCATCCTCTCCGACACCCTTTCAACTATATTCTCGGCTCGCCGAGGTCAGCTTATGAGAAATCCCTCCTGCCGCGTGCTAACATTACGGTTCAGTTCTCGCTCACCCGAGCAACTCCCTAGAGCTGTCTATTAAATACCTAATATCAACTCATGCTCGCTTCTCCCATCTTCCATCATTCCCGCCATATCAGTCTTTCTCTCTCTCTCTCTCTCTCCTCTTCCTCCTCCTCCTCCTTCTCCTCCCACCCTCGCTCCCAACATCTCTTTCACATATACGCACTTGGCGTCACCTCTTCTCGCCATTCCTTCACCCTCTTGGCTCTCTCTTTTCCACTACCACTCCCTCGTTTTCGCACGCGCGGCATCCCTCCTCTTTCACACGTGGCATTTCACACCTATACAGTGTCAAAACGTTAGTTTTCTCGCTCAACCTCTCCCCTACTCAATCGCTTCGCTTCCATTCTCTCCGTTCTTCCTCCCCCGAGTGGCGAGTATCCCCTCTCGTTTTCTCGATCCCTCGCAGTCCCGTACTCGAAACCTAATCCAAAACGTGCCGAACGCTATCCGCATTATCATTCTTGCAGCAGACAACGGAAAGTTTGTTTAGACCGCCGGCGTTCATCCTGCTTCCTCCGCTTCGTCGCCGTTCTCACTTCAGAACGCAACCTAACAGCTCGCAAGCGGGGGTATCGAGGCGCGTCTCATCCAGCAGTGGTGTTATACGAGTTTCGAGCACTTTACGCGCTAATCTCTGGTATAGGGGCTGCTTGCATGCGGGACAGTACGAGATTGCGTGCTATCTCCTTTACGCGGCGGCGCGATCGAAGAACATTCGGTCTTCGGGGATCGATCTCGCGGCTGTGCGAATCTCTCTCTCTCTCTCTTTCTCTCTCTCTCTCTCTCTCTCTGGAAAGGCGTTGTCATTAAGCCGTCATCCATCGTGATAAGTTGTCGTGCCGCGCAGTAATAAATTGTTTCGACCATCTACCAAAACGTTTTTGCAGCCTTATAGATTATGCTTGAATTAAGCCACTACTTCGTCGCAGTACTGAATCCGATTAACTTGTTTTATAAAATCGTCCGGCCGATGTATCGTTAAAGTAAGATTTATGTAAACACGGGATGTAATAGCTGCTAACGGGAGAGGCTGCACTTATATAGAAGAAATTGACTCGTACTACTTATTCTTACGTGTCCGGTTAGTTGTAAATTTACTTTAAGTGTGTATGCTCATAAATTACGGGCGGGCAACTTAAATTCCGAGTTACAAGATTCACTTTCCAATTTTATTCACCCACCCCGCGCCCGCCGTGCATATTATAACGTTATCATCGTGTTTACGGTGTACGTTGCAACTTCTTAATCCGCCATCTTTACCTTACACCTATCCATCATTCTATTCCAGCATGCTAATTCCCGTGAGCACGTTATACTGCAGGTATTAAATGAGAGAGAATAATAATTCCTAATTCTCTACCATACGGAAGCAAGCCTAGTCATCAATGCTCGACTGGGGATTTGTGGATGGAGATTGGCAAACGTATTACGTGCCGGCTGCGCGTGTAATAGTCCAGGATTATGGACATTGGAATAAGGAATTGGGAATCAATATTGCGGGTATTTACGGAAGGACTCACCCGAGCATTGCTGTCTCACCTCTTCCACTGTCCGTGGCATTAATTGCGCATTTCTCTCCCCGTCCATCTCTCTCTCTCTCTCTCTCTCTCTCTCTCTCTCGTGCGCCTCGGCACTCTCTCGCGATACGCTGCTCCTTTAATTAAATCGGTTTATTAAGCCTTCGAGTGGATGCGCCGCATCGTGAGTCCTTCGTTTTTCTCCCCTCTGATCGTTCCCCTTTTGTTTCCCGCGGCCGTTTCTTTTCTCCTCTTTTCTTCCTTTCGCTCGTTTCTGCAGGAAACGTATCGCGGTTATATCGCCGACGGGCACGTTCGGCTTTACGATCCGTGTTAATACCTCGTGGATAACCGCGTCAGGAAAAAGGCGATTCAACTTTGCTGAAAGTTTTTTCGGGGATTCACGCGGAGGCGAGGTTAAGCCAGGTTCGCTCTCATAAAGTAAAGACTGGCGTTTGAATTAAACATTAGTCTACGGATAGTGTATATCGACGAATATACCACGCGCGCATGAAACTGTAACAATCACTTCATACGGTGATTAAGCGATGCGGCTGCCTCTATTGATGATCGGTGTTTTGAATTGTGGCTGAAAATCCGGAAAAGTTGATTTATTACTTTTCAAATAAATCTTTATCTACTTTGGAGATATTCCAGAGAAGATAAAACATTAAAGATAGAACTCGATAGATAGATGAATTACTTGCGAATTAGTCAATAAAGTAATTTAACGTTAAATATTATATATGTGTATAAATAGTATGCATAGAAAAATTGTTAAATATTTTTATATCGAGTAAATTAAAATTCAATGTAATAAGACTTTCATTATGATTATACATGCATTTAAATATCATCTGCAACATTGTTCCGAACACCTGCATCTAATGCGGCATTAAATGCCTTTATTTAACAAGTTACACGAATCTACTCACGGACACAACTGCACGCGCTTAAGCCAAAGCTTAACTAAACTCCTCTGCTTACAGACACACTTGCGATTATTCAATCGTCAATTATCACGCTTCAAGAAGTGTGTCCATAATACAATCCAAACTTCTTGATAATTTGAGAAATAGAATTATTGTTTAGGCAATATTTTTTTATACGCATATTATTTCAGAATATTAAGTCATTCAAGTTTACATTAATTCTGCATAATTAGAATTCTCATTGTTATATGTAGAATATTATGTGTGGTCTCATTGTGCGTGCAGCTGCGCGTATATTTGGCGCGAGACAAACCATGTCTCTTGTCTTGATACAGACATTTCTAATAAATTTCTCATGTACAAGTGTAAAATAAAACTCTAAAATAAAAGTCTAAAATAACTAATTAATAACAAGAATTTGCTACAATTTTCTCGAGTATATTCATTTGGGTACAAAATATAATAATTGACGATACTTTTAGATCGGATATTTAAATTTGGTATAATTTGGATGTTTTTCTCTTGAGAGTCTGAATCTTAATCTTGAATACTGCAAGCCCAGAAATACAAATGTATACAATGTTCATAAATCATTTAAAAGTGTTTATTATATTTCTACTTAGCGGAGATTTGGTAAGATATAGACGGAAGTAAAGCGATTTCGTACGACTAAATATAACGCCAGTCGCGTCTGGTCCCGACGTGAGATTTGGCAATGTAAATTAATCAAGTCAGACATGGGTCTAACGAACCTCAATCTATAATTCATGTCTCTTTCCAATTTCATCGCGTTCCATCCGTCACGGCGCCGTGAACAATAATCGATATACGTACTCGGGAAATTTTACTGATCTAACGTTGCGATTTGATTCTTTCGATTTGTTTAACTGCAAGCGGCGCCGTTTAACTTCACCGACAAATGCACCTTCGAAAGTACCATAAACAGCAGCGTCGTTCCTTTTAAACGAGCCGGAGAAATGAGAAAAGCTTCTTCTTCTACCTTCTTTCCCTTATATTGCATTACGCGGGCATACATATTTATTCAGCGTACATAGACTTTCCATCGTAAAACGGTGCGACTGTCGACGTATCTTCACATCCGACGTGATACCTGGGACGTTTACGAAATCCGGGATGGCATGCCCAAACGTTCCGCATATTTGGCGCGTGGGCGACCGTCGTTTCCATCGCAGAAAACGCGACAACGCTCCGGAATTGATTTATAGCAATTTTATGCTCATAAATTCATATGTAATATATTGTTCGGCATATCGTTGGTGTGTGCGCGCGCGCGCGTAAGCTGCAGGATTGACATTTTGCATGGATGCTCGCGATGAAAGGAAATGCTTTCCAATTTTTCTAAATCAGTCAATCACGATCAATCTTTATGTAGTGATGTTAATATTCATGCATTGATATATATTTTAAATGTTTCGTATTATAGAAATGTTGCCAATTCACGCGTTTCTATTATTTCAATCGATTAATTTCTTTCATCTAATTTTATAACGATTTTATTTTTTACATTTGTGAGGTGTTTAAGAAAGTTTACGTAGCCTGTACCTGTGCAATCTTGATCGCGTTCAGATGCAGATTTATTTTATTGATATCAAGATGCTTAATGGAATATCAAATAACTGTGTGAGATCGTGACTAGATGATTTTTCTGTTTTTGCCCAAGTAAATCTCCAAGTACACTCGCGCCAACGTCCTCGCACGAATGCGTCGTTTGATTTATAAATATTTATCACGTTGCCAGCGTTTTTAGCTCGCGAGGAAAATCTCGTGCACGTTAAAGCAGGGGCGGATATGCTAAGCGTCCGTGCCGAAAGAAAGAGGAAGGAAAAAAAAAGGAAAGGCGGAGGAAGAATTTGGGAGAATCGACTGCGTAATGGTTGCGCGCGGTTTGGCGGATGCGACACGAATTTCCGCGTGCGCGCGACGCAAATCCGCGCATCGCTCCGTTGACGACTATTTATTTGCCGGAGCGCCGAACGCGGATGACTCGTTCGTCAAAGCGCGCGGCATCGCGACACAAAGGACAGCGACGTTGCTTGCGATAAGAAGGAGAAGGCGGAGAGCGCGTTGGTTCGTGGAAACGGTGGAAGCGGCCGGGAAGAGAGAAAGAGAGAGAGAAAAAAAGGAAGAGGAGCGAAAACTGCGAGAAAAAGACGGAGCGGAGGATGCCAGCGGAGCGACGGCGATAGCGAGAACGCACGAGCGAAAGGCTACGAGATGAAATTCTCAAGTCATCCATTCTGCGTGTCAGAGGGGATTCCCGTGCGGCAAGAGGTACCGTCGCGGAACCGAAGAAAAAGAAAAAAAAACTTGGCTCCGGAGGAAGAGAAAGGAGGAAAGGACGAGATCGGCGAAGGAGGCGAGGGAGAGGGACGGCGAGCGGCTCGGCGGTGGAAATGGCGGTGGAGCGAGGCCGTTCGGGGTTGCGGGATATCGGACGCGGGGAGGTTTTCACGGCGGGGAGGTCGGTAGCAAGGGAAACTGTCAGCAGAGCTCAGATTGTATCGTCGTTCCCAAAGGGAAGGTACACCGTCCACTCGAAAATCTTCTGACATATGGTAACCGCACACATTTGCCGTTCACGCTTCTGTTTGCCGCTCAATGAAGCGTTTCCTCCTACGGCAGAACAAAGAGCATCCTCTGGCAATGTCTGAAGAATTACGAAGGTAAAGAAAATATCTTTCTTTCAGGAATTAAGTTTGAAATAAAGATAAATCCGTTTTTTAATCGGAAAAGAATATTGTATAATAGCTCCATTGTTAAAGCCATAGCTTTTTCCATGGAAAAAAACTGCTTGCTTAATGCACACTTTTATGTTTTGACTAATAATATTTAAAAATTTATAAAATTATATAAAGTTTTCGTGATTACGAAGTTATTTAAATAATAATGAGAAAGGATAATTGTGCATTTTTATGCATATTTTATTTACTATAACAGTAGTTATTTATTTGCTTGATCGTATGCTGATTAATTTACTTAATGAAACCGTTGATTAACTTATTAATTTGTAAGATACTAATTAATTCATTTAGCATAATTGTTTTATTAATTATGTAGTAGTTTGTGGAATTTACTAAACTAGTTATAGAACGATACTTATGCTACAAAATAATCGTATCGAAGAAAATTTAATTAATTTTATTTTGAAAAAACATACACAAACTGCATCAGAAGTTACTTGTTTTCTTTTAATAAAATTAATGTGTTCAAATTGCTAATTAAATAATAGTTGTATTTCTTCTACAACCAAGACTTCTTACTTCTTCTGTTTTTAAAAATTATCTATTATTTTTGTATTTGTTTCTGTTTAAATTATGGAGTATGATTACTTTGTTGAAAAATCTAGCTTTCTATATTAATATTTTAGAATCTAATTGAGATAAGAGCATTCTGAGAGAACAAAATGCACGCCGCAGAATATTAAAAAAACAAAAGAAAAAACCGCTTTACTCGAATACACTGTTTTTGAATACGTAATTGAAAAATTTCTAATAATAAAATATGTAATATGTAATAATAAAATTTGTAATAATAATATCATTATAATAATATCATAAAAATTATAAATTTCTTAAAAGGTCATATGATGTCATAGACTGGTCCAAGTTTTTTCAAAATTATATTACATTTTCTTTGACATAATTATGTAATAACATGAGAAATAAAATGTATAAAAATTTTGAATATTATATGTAACACATGTAAAAAGAAGTGTATGGAACAGAAGCTAACTACTAACTCAATTAAGAGAATTAAGCTGAAAAGAGATGCGCTTCTAGATTAGTCGGTTTTTTTCAAGGAAGAGAAAAGACGTTGAACAAAATCTGCAAGTCGTTTCAAGGGAGAACTAAAAACATTTGAGGGGGAAGAATCTGTCCCCTCGCAAAATGTGATAAATGTGTTGTGAAGCGAAGAAGAGAGTGATTAATTTACGTTGAGATCCGCGGTTCGACGCGGTTGAAGAATTTCAGATAAGGAATTTTATTTAACGATGATGTTAATGAGAACCATGGACTTTTCTTATGCATAATGCAATACTGAACATTTACATTTAAGTAAAGCAATGTCTCTAAATAAAGCTTTTAGTAGTAAAAATCTATTTTACACACATTTTGAAAATTTCTGTTTTTTCATATATTTCATTCATTCAATTTTTTTTAAGTTAACTCTTTTATGAAAAGTAATGAAAAGGCGGCAAGCTGAATTAATAATTGTAACCAAATTTTCTCCGTGAAAAACAATCTGACGGAAATATGACGTTTGAAATAGCTGAAAATTAATCGAACTACCGCTGCAATTTTTACACGCGCATAAAAAAGTCATATGGCCTCCATTCCTTTCTTCGCCGCATAAGAATTGCTTATGAATTTATTATGGCAATTCGCGGCGGAAAGCACGGAGTGTTGAGCCGAGACTTCCGCGAATGTCTGGATCCACGATGCGGAATCCTACAAGTTGCCCGACATCTCGGCACTCCTGAGAATTGCGGTAGAATCTTCCGTGGTCACCTCGAAAGTTCGGTGTAAGTGACATTTTGTTGCCAGCTTCCTCTACATCAACGGTTACGCAGGCTAACTGCAATCCCAAATGCGCGACTGACAGCAAACTGGCAGCATTCGTTTTGAGTATGCACGTCAATAATAAATAACGCGGTTGGACTTTCATGAATGATTAATGCAAACGTTAAACTATTATAGCGCCGAGAGAGCTGGTTTGATGCTATCAAGTAATGTCACACGAACCATATAAAGATGTATAATAGATATTCAAATGTTTTATGATATCGCTATTTTTGTTGCTAATATCAGTTGTTTGTCAGAATTTTTAGAACTTTATAAGGGTTAGAACTTAACTGAATTACATTGAGGTTTTAACAAATAAAATGTTAATTTTACGGAAATTCAGCAGAATACAGCAACAGATAATCACAATAATTTGAAATATTGAAAAATCGATATTTTACGAAACATGTTGTCTTATAAATATAAATTACAATATTCACAATTTTTTAAAGATTAATACAAATGTCACGTTATGATTAATATTTTTAAAGGTTTTGTTATGTTATTCAGTTTAGTTAGTATTCATTCTTGCACGAAAGCAACGGGTTTCTTACATTTTAAATGTCACAAAATTATTAGATTTTAATAGACTGTAATGTTGAGACTAAATTTCCTTTGCAATATTCATAAATTACGTATTGAACGTGCAGTAGCAAATTATTGTGTGATTCCTGTCGTTATCAAAATTAGATATATCACGCGGATATATGTCATAATGATTTATATCGTTGATTTCATATTTTGCACAATTAGACAGATTGGTCACGTTTCACGCAGTTTGCAGAATATGCATTCACGTCCAACATTATTCGGCTTTATCAGTTATATGTGTATATTTTCGTGTACTTTATATTTTATCACATGCTCCGTTTTTGCACATGCGCGCTGAGTAACGTGCTATGTAACGATAATTTTAACAGTTGCCTGTCTAACTTTGCCTTTTATTCAACTCTGTATTTTATTTATATCTTTTCTCAATTACTCCTTTTCTCTCAAGCTGCTTGTCATTATGTTTTTATAAAGGTGTAACGTAAAAACGTAAAAAAGTCAGCTTATTGAATAATTTATACATCAGTGCAGCTAGAAGAAAGGATTGAAATGTCACCTGTACTGTTGAAAATAAAGATTTCATATTTATCGTCTATTTGAATTCGCTTACGACAGAATCGACAGAATGAGAGAGAATTACACGAGAGTATTCTATATATGACGTAGGAATTTGTCCAAATGTGTCGCATATGCAAACACACATACATAATTTTACGTTAAAAATATTGCAGTAGTTTTAACTAGAGATACGTTGCATCGTTATATCGCAGTATGATTATTAGTCTTATTGGTACGATCGCAAATATGGTGTGCAGTGTAAACAAAGGTCAGAATCAAATATTCTCGCTGTTAATTAAACGAGGAAACTGCGCATAGCCCGGCTTGTTTGCCAATACGATGTTTACTCGAGATTCGTGTGATTTGCACACATACTTTCTGAGATTAACTGCCGACTGCTTCGTATTCTTCTACAGAGTTTAATTTACTGCTTTCTGCATGGTATGTGTGCGATTCTATAGATCTGTCACTTGCAGATTGAAACGCTAATAACGGTAATGTTTGCTAAAGAAGTATTGATATCTCGCAAAGTTTAAGAGTACTGAAATGGATTAAGGAGAAGAAAATGGAAGAGATAACGGAGTGAGAGAAAGAGTCAGTTAGGAGCCGAGTATTCATTAAGACTGTAATGGGAAACGTTAAACAGGAAACATTAATGTCACAGTTAAGCTTATAGCATCTTAAAAAGGAAGCAGCCATGGAGATACTCGAAGGAGTAAATGTTTATTATTAAGATTTGGAATAAATCACTGAAGTTTAAAAGAAGAGTGATTTTATTGTATAATATACACACCATTTTTAGAGGATTTTTGTATAATTGTAATAAAATGATACATACGACTTGTGGCATAACATTTTGAAAAATAATTTAAAAAATTTTTTAAATTTGTGGGAATCGGTGGCGCAGCTGCATTTAGATTATTTATTTGCTTTAAGAATGTACCTTGTAACAAGAGTCTTGTATGCAAGAAAAGCGACGTAAGACACTTAGCTGTGAAAAGTGGGCCTCTTATTGAACGTCTCTTTCCGGTAATTCAGTAAGTCTGCCCATTTTAACCGTTGGATATCCCGTAATTCACGACCGTAAGTTCAGCTGCATTGCGCAACTGGTACGAAATAATGTGCACGTAAGGTTATTTATGTACACGACAGAATGTGA
The DNA here is from genome assembly GCA_011638315.1 of Tetramorium parvispinum. Classification (NCBI taxonomy): domain Eukaryota; kingdom Metazoa; phylum Arthropoda; class Insecta; order Hymenoptera; family Formicidae; genus Tetramorium; species Tetramorium parvispinum. Next base: position 18,361 of record VBVR01001248.1, on the reverse strand, counting down.
TTTCGTTGCTTCGCTCGATATCTCTGAGAACATAAAACGCATTCGGTATCGATATTCGCGTTATATTCCGGCAATGTATTCTGTGCCCGCTGAATATGTCTTTCGACCTGCGATCGAAAGTGTCTCGGAGAGTTTTGTCAAGAAGCAGTGCGTTCAAAAATTCAGAACGGTAATCTTTTAAAGCGCTGAGTATGTTCCACTGCTCGGATTTTTAAGATATATTTAAGATATATTAAGCGGAATAGGATGTTATTGTCCGAATATGCGTAATTATCCACACTAAATAGATAAATTAATTTCGGGGCAAAGAAGAATTTAGTATAAAAAAATTTAATTAATATGGCTTAGCGTTACTCGTTGATTACTTTCTTAATTAATGGATGGCTCTAAAACTTTCTTTACTATACTGCAAATTTAATTCTGCTGGTGCAACATTTTGCATCTCGTGATACATATTACGTAATAAATTTTATGCATAAGGTAGTTTGAAACACAGTCGCTACTAGTCAGCAAGTAAGATGGTTTGATTGTAATGATTCGAGACGGTTTGATTGCATTCGAGGGAAGAAAAAGGCAATCTGATGAGAACGCCGTTATTATCGGTAGAAATAATGAAACGGTCCGATTAATCCTTCGAATATCACGGATATCGAAGAGGAATGTCGAAGTAATGGATTTTCATTCAGCTTTTTATGATCGCGTTCCAGACCTCGAGATGGCTTGACATTCTCTCCAACACGCGTCGCAGTGGAACTTTGTTATAGCGGGCAATCGCCGTAAAATCTGTGATCGTTGGATGCGTACACTTTATCAAGTTCTCCAAAGGTTAGGAAGAGACTTGAGAGTCCTCATAATGTCAGTTCTTGTTTTACAGTGATCTTAGGTTCTCTTTATCGTTTGTCTTCTTCTTTCTATCTTTCTCTCTTTTTCTGTTATTTTTAAGCCTTGTACATGTCTTCATTATTCCTATTTTAATTTTCATTATTTTATTCTCAGATACTATAATTAATTTTCATTGATACTAAGATTAATTCTAATAAAACTTTTAATAGAAAGATATACTATATGTATAAATATATAAATTTATTAAAAGAATTTATATTATTAAAGTGATCATGATGGATTTTCTATAAACGATATCGTTGATGGTTCTATAGATAGTATTTGCAAAACAATATTTCAATTAAAAATTAGGATATAATTCATTTCGACAAAATTAAATATCGTACTGCCATCCATTCATCATGAATTTTTCACTTTTGTAATAAAATTTCAGCTACAGGATAATTAAATTTACAAATAGATATTAATAACGTATGATATGTATATATAATTTCAGACCTATATTCAAAATAAAGGTAATATTTTTTGCAATTCTGTATCCAAGTTTATCTCGAAAATATTACTTAATTATTCTTTTTGATTAAGCGTAAACGAATTACTAGTGATATACACATATAATTCATAAATTTATCTTTTTAGAAATTCTGTTAAAATGTGTATTTTGTACGTGTAGATGTAAAGTACAGATTATCCATTTTAATAATTACTTGTATGTGTGCATTTAAGCAATAGCACTGTCATTTTGTATCCGTTATGTATATTATACGGACGTCTCGCATGCATTTTACTCGGATCGTCGTCTCTGAAAGCTTTCGACCGAATTCGTGCGATTCGAGATTAAAGCGATTTGTTGAATGAGAACAAACTGGTTCTATGACGAGAGAAGCGCGCATTTTCCAGGAAATCTGCAGAGGGTCGTATTATTTTGTAACCGGTTGGTTCGGTCGGCCATTGTATGGCATTATACGGATAAAAGCTTCGACCGTACCGGTATAACGGAGAGATTTATTACGGATCGATAACTTCAGTCCTTGTCACTACTCCGATGAAATGTTTGTTGCGCAACGGCCAAAAATAAATCCCCTCTTACGCGGTGCGTGCAAACTTGTGCTCCGATGCAGCGATATCTGCGATTTTATATCTCGAATTGATTATTCGCGTCGGAGACTCTGAAATCCCCGAGAGCTCTCGTACTACAACATGTATTACTATCCAACAAGATCAGCATTTAACAAGATATATTATTTAATATCCATGATGTTTAATAAACTCGCATTTCTTAATATAAAATATAAAATGGCATGGATTTTTACTTTTATCGCGCGTTCTGTGCTTCATCAGTTGCAACGTTATCGCCACATCAGTTCCTCGTAAATATTGCGCAAAACTGAAACTTGCACAGAGAGATGTTTTTCATTCTCAATTCTTAAATTTTACGGAAATATAATTTCAGCGCAACGGTGTGATTTATTACGAGCCGTCTTTAAGTTCTATGGAAAGATCAATATTACATCCAAATTTATGACGGCGCACTTGAGCTTGCAAATTAATATCGCGTAAAAGCTTCAAGATTATAGTCTCCAAGATATACTTGGAAGGAAATGTTTTCAAGTACATAACAATTGCGACGTCCAACTGCTTCATTTCTCAGCACAATTTTATGGAACAATATCATAGTTTCATAACTATATACTTAAATAGAAAGGAATAATAATCATAATGAAGCAGTTTCATCTCATTTATTATAATATGTACTCTAATAATTTAATTAATATTTCAGTGAATATGTAAAATGTATTGAGATATAATTAATGAAACTATTATAGTATATACATCTGTTATTAACACAAACAATTATACATATTTATAACAAACGTTTCTCCAGAAATCACGAGCAAAATAAAAGTGAAGTAATTATAGATTATCTCAAATTAACATTTAATTTCAACAAATGAGTGAACATCCGATTGTTCTATTCTCTTCGCACTCTATTTACATAATTGTCCGAACAAAATTAGTAAATTAGAAGATTGATGTATTTGGTCACGTCTATAATTACTGCATCTCATCATGGATTTAGCACATTCGCGAGTACACATATCGTAACGCTGAATAGTGTTGGATGGAGGTTCCGGGGAGAAGAGGGTCACGGATCGGCCTTATCTACTCTACCTATTGTGCGCGTAGTTAAGGTAGTTAATCATTTCGAAGTTTACAAGGTGTTAGGTGGTTAGCATCGCGGGAATTAATTTGTCGTGCGCGACGTCGCGGTAAATTGTCGGCGCAGAGTTGTGCCACCGTAGAGAACTGCTACACCGGATAGTCCTAGTCTAGGTGGTGGCCGTGGCCCTTTAGAGTGTCCGAACGCGCATAAACTGGTGCACAATAGTTCGCTGCTATTTCGCGCCACGCACATATATCTTTCACCTACGTCTTACGTGCCGCATTCTGCGGTGGCAGACTCGCGCGCCGCAGGATCATCCCGGCTCGACGTATTCAGACGTTCAGAATTCTCTCTTTCCACGTATCGCCGCGGCGGCGGAATATCAAGCGGTTTAAATTTTCGCGATTTCTCCTTTTTACATATAATTGCGACTATTAATTTGATTCAACGCTTTGTGCCACACTATCGCGGCGCGATAACGCTATGGCGTTTGCAATAGCGGTCAGTCTATTGGATATAATAACGCATTTGTCGCAGCCGGAATCGCCTCGGAATTATTATCTCCCGGCCACGCGTTCCCGCGTTATTTCCTTTTCATCGAGCCACCGTCCGTCATGTGGAAGATCGCCGACCGCGTTCGAATACGGACGAGCGCGCAGCTCTCTCGATAGGGAAATGCATCGCTAACCGGTCGGTCTTGTGAATATCCGCGGGGATCGCGTTCACCCCTCGAATCTCTCCTTTTCCTCTCGTGCTTCCTTCTCTCTCTTTTTTTTTATCTTCGTTTCGCAATTGCGGCACTCGGGCGCATCCAGACTGCCGCGAACTTCTTGGCAATTCCGCTCGGCTAGGTGGACCGGCATAGAAAGGGCGGAAAATGGGAGTGGGAGGGGGTGGATGAACGAGGACGCGTCTCGCTTTCGTGTAACTTTCCCGCAAAACGTTACGTGTTACGTATGTACGACGGATTTCGAGTGTGGAATTTTCGCCGGTCCCCCTTTCGCGCACAGGAAAATCGCCGCAACGTGCGCAACACGCGCGTCATACACCGCCCTCGTGTAGGACCGCAGTTACTCCCCGACGACGAGTGTAGGGAGTAACGCCGGGGGTGGGTTGGGTTAATCGCAGGTGCAGCATCTCTCCACGGAGTTTCCACGCTCGAATGGAAACTGGTTGCGGCGGTTTGCACGTGTTGTTAAGAGCGCCTGCGAGCAGTTGTAAAGGCGCGGTCGATGATTATAATGCCGCAGATATTGTCGTTCATTGCGATTTAATGCGGTACCCTGTGAAACTGCATCTACTGGCGAAAGCCATTTAATACTGAAACATTTACAGCGCGGCGAGTGATTTACGTACCGTCTTATTTTTCATTCAGCATTCATGGGACTGTTATTTCAATTTGTCGTTGAAAGCAAAAGCGCTCTCTTTACATATCTTTTCAATTATCTCCGTTAAATCTCCTTACTGTTATGAATAAAATAATTAAAACCAACAGTTCTTTCTCTCTTTCTCTCTTTGTTTATGTATGTATATTATATTATTTCTAGACACATTTCCTATATGTGGCTTTTTTTGAAATATCTGCGGAAATAACTGTAGATTGCCGGGGTGATGGATGTTTCGTTAAATCAGATTTCATGCGAATGAGTCGCGGAGTCACGTGCCGCCGACTTTGCACCTGGCCGATGCGTTTCGCGGAGTGTTACCCTCCCTCTCGGAGATTTAGAGGCGATCGATAAATTATCGTTTAGCGCGGCGTAAAAAGCATCACGTACCGCGCGGAGCGGGCAAAAGTTGGAGGATTTCCGGATGCGGAATGGCCGACTCGTTTCGTACAGGCAGCAATTAGGTTTCATCAAACTGAAATGTGTCGCCCACATCTGCGTAAGTGACGCCACGTGCGACCCGTATACGTATACTCGCTCACACTAACGGCGATTTTATCCACTAATAAATCATTTGGGGGAGGCCGGCTCGATTAACCGGCAATCTGCGTCCTGTATTCCTTCGATATTCGATATATTACCCGGGGATCAGCAGCGCGGATCATTTTACAGTGATCACTTCGGTTAACCGTGTATAGCGTCGACTCGTCGATCGATACATTGATTCCTATCTAACGAGAAGTAAACGTCCGGAGGATGTTATATATAAAGTCGCGCGGACTTGCGGAATAATCTAGTAGTTTGCGCGACAGTGACACGGCGAAATTGGTCGGGCGAACACGTGAACTTTCTGACAGTAATCAGCGTTCTCAAAATCGATTAACTCCCACGTGTTTATTATTCCGCACTGCGGCATTAAGTTTCACCGTTCCTAAATGAGTTTGCGTGTCGACAGATTTATTATCCGGTATCTGACAGAGAGAGGGAGAGAATTATAGTTTAACGTAAACACATGCGAAACGATGATCCCGTAACGTGAGCGAGCGTTGCCCATTTTCAATCTTTAATATGGCCGATGACGCGGGAGAGGATGCGAGAGACCGGAGCTTCACCTTACAGGGGTGAAAACAGGGGAAACCGAATCGAATTCGCGGAGACGAGAGTCTGGTGTAATAAATGTTTTGAAAGTTTCTTTCAGAATCTTTTGTACCGCTCGACAGAGTCAAGTTGGTAAGGGACTCCGGCACATGAGAGGTAGCGTGCTTTGTACTGCACGATAAGGTTTATGTTCCCGCGATCTCTTTGCTGCGTGTAATGGGCGAAATATTACGTCTACCGGTTTTGAAGTTAATAATACACTCGCGGCACACGTCATCGTTTCCTTTGTACGAGAGTCGCGCTATGTATATACTGCGCACACGGGGCGTAGGCGTGATTGTTGTACATAGGTCGGATCTGGTGTGTAAGAGGGTTTTCGTGTATATCCACTTGCCGGAAAGCGCAGTGTGTAAACTTTTTGCCAATAGCGCGCGAGATCTCTGCTTCTTCGAACGCACGAGAACGCCGGGAGTCTCGTGTTCAATACACGTTCGATAGCCGATAACCGATCGCGCCATTGTGATCTGAATTTATAAGTCTGATTCTGCGAATATAAATGAACGCTGCTCCTGTGCAAAGTGCGGTATTTGCTTTAGCCGTTGTGAATTACTCTAGTTCGCAAATGCATAATTAATTTCAAATTTGATTGCTTTATTGATGCATCATTTAAAATTGAAGAAAAGTAAAGGATCAAAATGAAAGAAATTTTAAGTACTAAATTTAAAATTATGTGTTATGAATTATGACCTATATGTGTGTGCATGTGTTGTATGTTGTATGTTAGATATAATATATTCCCTTTAATCTACATATTTACATGTAAATTTATCTGATAGATATTTATAATATTAACTATACTGAATTATATTAATTTTATTTGTCAATAATCTCAAAGAAAAAATGCCGAATTTTTCTAAAATTTATTAATAACTTTCGTAAAATATGTAAAAAATCTTTTAGAGATTTAGAAATTTAAATACATTAATTACTTAATTCTAAATTATATATAGCACTTGAGAATTGTTTTTACGTACATTTTGAAATTGTGAAAATTAATGTTACCAAGATTGCAGTGCTATCAATCGCGCGAGAGAGTCCATAAAGAATACATGGCTAAAAACTGTAAAATTATCGAGAGTACAAAATATGGCCTTGCTATATAACTTATCGTACATAAGCCCGCGATATATGTTCCGTTGCAGTTCGAATCGATTTATTTCATTCCCGCAACGAATTTCAGACGGGATCGATGCCAGACGGGATACAGCCGTAAATGGCCTGGTCTGGACGTGACGAATTGTATGGGCCGCATGTATCTATACGTCTCAGAAAGAGAATGTTCATTAAAATATAGATACGTTACACATACACACGCTCCGCTCAAATGCGTACGTCTGTACAGGCTTGGAAATGGTGAATCGTAGAAAAAAAAAAGAGAGACAGGGGAAGAAGAATCGTATATGCTCCTACCCAGTGTTAGTACAGCGTACCTATTTGCGACAGTTGGGACACTGCCAAGATTGCTGATTCCCCGCGGCTATCGTAATACCACTGTTCTACCTCTTTTACACGAATACGTAAATCTATTGTGTCGCCGAGGACGAAGTGCATATACGCGTGCCAAATATCTCGGCCCTGTTCGCCGCTGGTCTGAGCTGTCGACGGCCTCGGCTCGCCGTATGTGAAATATTTCAATTTTCCAAAAATTTCCACCTCCGCCGCTACTCGACGGTCTGGTCGGCCAATCTGCTCCTGTTCGAGGAGACGTACAAATGAGCTGCGGAACGGAGACGACGACGACGACGACGACGACGACGACTAATGAGCTATGGCGGTAAAAAGCGATGGGAGGACTTCGTGGCTGAGTCCGAGACGGTTTGCCGCTTAATTCCAGATTCAGGTTGGAGATTATTAGAGGAAGCTAGTTCCCGATAAATACTTCCGACAATAATACCGTAATTGTTTAATAAACGTAAAAAGTATTTGACTTTGTTAGAGACATTTTTATAATATATAGCCTAGGCATGTTTTTTATTGGCTATATACATATATAACTGCGAATCTAGAATTTATAGTTTAAATTTATTTCTCACTACTGTGTGTTACATATCATAAGTCATTTATTGTTTTGGCAATAAATATAAATAGAATTTACTATATACTAATAAATAATAAATTCTAGTAAATTTAGTAAATTTAGTACAAAGAGTAGTAAATGTAAATCTAAATTAATAAATGTAAATTAAATTTTTTTATAAATGTTTTAAATACTTCTTCAAAAATATTTATTTCTTATTAAAATAATTTGTAATAATATGTAATAACTTGTTCTCGATAATACATGACTTACCGTTGTCTTTATCTCGTTTATTTCTTAATTTTGTTATTTTCTACATTTAAGAGTTATTTATTATAATTTGTTTTTACTACTATTAAGAATATAATTTATATTATTTATATATTCATAATTATTGTAAGAAATAAAAATGAATTAGTGCTTCAACTAAGATAAATATCTTGCTTATTTTTATAGTTATGTTTATTTTAATTATGCTTCAACTATAACTTAATCAAAGAAATATTAGATTCAGATCTTTTTAATAATCTTATTTAATTCTCATTATGTGATTTTCGACGTTTTCAATCTTATGGCGTCTCTATTTCTGTGCTGAATTTTGCTGTATAATTAGCAGCTACTCGCTATTTCGAAAAGTATTATACTGAAAATTCAATAACAGAGGTGCAAGTTAAATCTGTTTGATGAACATTTGGGAATAAAGTTATTATATTTTGTCATAATAAGAACTCTAAGTTCTATTTATAAGAAAAAAATGGTTCTATAAATAACTCTTAATTCTATTTTAATTTGAAAATGTATCAAATATATTACATTTTTTATATTTCACACAGACGTTGTTAATGTTTTACACGATGCATGCTACATTATATAACAAAGTACAAATCAATATATTCTTTATACATTTATATAACGAAAATGATTAATTATATACATCAAATTACAAAATATCATTTGCTTGTTTTATACTCTTTATTATATAATGCAAATTAACTGAAATTTTAGCAATTAATATGGGTTAATTGCGACTTATCTGTGAGCAAAACTCGATTCTAAAGATTGTCTTAGGATGAAATCGTATCTTAATAACTCTCTGCTTCAAGGGTTAAACGTTGAGCTTGGATAATCCCGATTCAATTAATTTAGTTATTATCAGTAGGTTTATGATAACTAACTTTTCTCACAGATGGTTTTCTTAATGAATCTTTTATCTTTCTTTTTTATACTTTTTAAAATAAATGTTTTTTTTTCTTTCTTTCTCTCTCTTTCTTTTTTATAACAATTTTATGTATTTCATTAAAAAAATATAACAAATAAAAATATAATAATTGTAACTTTAAATCTCAACCGAGAGACACAATTGTGTACATTTACTTTTTATCTATTCGTTTGTAATATTGTTCTACAGACGGTCTGTTGAATGCAATCGCAAATCATGAATTGTTATGATTATAATTCTCATTATTATTATTATCCCGGTTTTCCTTTTCTACACAGCGGACGAAAACTTTAGAAGTCGATGTCTGCACTGATTAGCATCCGCGGTAGAAATTTATCGAGTTCAGAGAACTGGAACACGTGAAATGAGTTTTCCTCCACTTACTTTTATTTTTTTCTGTAGCCTCGAATTTGTACTTTCGCGTAGGTAGTCACGAAACACTGTTCACACAGGCATTTGAAAAGTTAATTATACCTTTTGTAACTAACATACAGAGTATGGTCCATGTTTCTGCTTCAAAATGTAAACTACTTTTGCGTATGTACATAAAAATTACATTATTCATTTCACAGACTGATCTAAGCTAAGAAATTATTTAAAATGCTATATATTTTTTTTTGTATTTGTTAAGTAATGTATTAAAATATTGATGTTATATATAATATCATTGTGTTTCATTTTTTTTTTCGCCTAGAGAAATTGCCTTAACAAATATGTAATAAATAAATAGAACAATTTAACAATATATTGTATAAATTCACTATGTTTAAATAAATAATTATAAAATATAGATAGAATTCTATTTAATTAGCTTATTATAGTAAACATGCAATATCATATTTTATTTGATATTTATTTATAAAAATATTTATAAAATATGACAAATTTTTAATCAAAATATGTAGTTATTTTAATTTTTAAATGGTAAAAGTTTAAATTAGAGAGAAAACAAATTATTTAATTATTATCATCACTTACAAATGATACTTTAAAGAAATACATACATATCGTATGATCGTATGTTTGATATAATTGAATGCACTTCTTTGCCAATCTTTTTTTTTTGTTATAAGACCAGCAATTGTTGATGAGATAAACTTCAATAAAGCGAGCTCATTGAAGGCAGGTATCTAAATCTACGCCCTATGTACCGCGAGTATCGATTGCCGTACAAAGGTACTAAAATCCACGAGGAATTTCCTTCTTGGCACAATGTCGTTTCCTGCACGTCTTAGACTTCGTACCCTCTTCATAGAATGGCAATGAAAATGACGGTAGCTACGCGACCGAAAGCGCAAAGGCTTCTCGATACGAGGGCGTCGCAAAAGCCACTCGATAAAAGGTCGTTCCGAGGATCTGGAGTGGGTACGTCCATTTTTATGAAGGCCAAGGACGAATAGCACAGATAAGAGGCAGGCTCGGCTCTGTCGAAGAGCTTTCCACTTCGAAGAGGGAAATTTTGGAAAGTAAGATACGTTTAAGTACAAGGTAGAAAAACGAAAATGCGTGGCCGATTAATGACATAAAAGAGGACGCTTAATTAATAAATTCACTGTTGGAAAGTAGGATGGAAGGTGGTACAAGGGGTGGTCTCGTTTTTCGCGAAAATGCCGCGCGCAAAGCAGTCTCCTCCAGATGAATAGCCATCTCCGTTACGTTAGGAAAGTGGGGTAACTGAAGTAGCATGATTAATTAACGTATAATTAATGAATGGCTGAATCTAATAAGAAGCTTGCGGTGTAATCACCTGGAAATTTATCATGCACGAAAATAAGCGGCCCCGCCTCGCCGCACGGAAAGAAAAATTCCGCCAATTCTTCGTACTTTGCACTTTGCTACATTGTTTAATTCTCGCGAAGAATAAAGACTCCAGCTCCTGGCATCATGACCGTATAATCAAGATACGATGCTTTGTTCTCGTATACGTCGCTTGTTCTTGTTTCACGAAAAATGGTTTTAATATTATTTCATAATATTTGTACGCAGTACGCTTAATGGAAATATATTGTTATATCCGAGTCTTCGTAATGCTAATTCTGTTACAATTCTCATAAGATATAATATTATTTTAACTTTACCTAAAATGGTATAAAAGATGTTTAAAAGAGCACGCCCGCACAGTAACGTGTTTCTACACGTTACGATTGTAAAGTTACAAAATTCTAGCACGTTAACATGAATATCTTCACAAGCGAACATTACTTTAGAGTTACATGTGCATTTCCCCTGCAGAAAATACTAAAAGCTTTATAAGGACGAATTAACGCACGTAGTAGCTTTCTACGAAGATTTTTGAAACTCTCTACAGAAACTGCAATGTCAAGATACTCATTCATTTAAGTAAATGTCATATACGTCCAAAGTTGCTAGTAAATGTTGTTTAAGATTTACCACGCCACGAGGCGTGTATCCTCATCTTCTAGCTTGATGAATGAGTCTCATTGAAAGATCTCGGATCCTCTTGTATAAATAGAATTTGCATTCTATCACGTGAACATCGAATCGTTAACAGCTTAATTAGTTTCAAAAGTACATCAAGTATGATTGTGTTAAGCCGTAGACAAATAAAAATCATGTTGTATTATAAAAAGAAATAAGAAATGAAAATTTTTATAATTACAAGTATTTCGTTATAAAAATAAAAAGTTATAAAAGATATTTAAAGTTTGTTCGTTCTTTTTGTTTTTATTATCTTTTTGGAAATATCGTTGTATACTTTACATACAGCTCGCGACACATACTGAAATGTGTTAAATTTAACACACATACCTAAACAATGCGACATTGTTCACACGTAAACTGCGTATTTTGATTGCGAATAGTTGCGATACATTCCAGATTCCAGGTACGCTTGGTCAGGAGTGTCTCCACATTTTACATTTATATCTGCATTCACATTAGTTTCAAACTTGTTGATCCGTACTATTGAAATTTATGATTTTTTCTTGTTAAAAAATATATATTTACAGTGAAAGATATATTTAAAACAAAGAATAAATTGTTTCTATTTAATTTAACAAATATATGATATGAAAATAATGTTTCAGTACCGTATCATTTTTTCCATAAATATTAATATCTTTTCCCTGCAGATTATACGCATTAAATAATGAAATGCTACAGATTAACAGGCCAATTTATCGAATTTATGTTTTATTATTCCTACATAATCTTTTATATTACATTTTTATTTCTCTTATTCTCGATGAAGAATAAAATACATTTGCTTGCTGAGTCTCAGATAATCTTCATTAATCTTTATTATCTGATCAAATTTGCGTACATTAAGAAAAGTTTGAGTAATTGATAATAAATCAAATTTCATCAATTTCGGTAGAATTCATAATTATTCATTAAACTGTAACATGTATATATAACATTTATACATAAAACAAAATGTAGAATATTCATTAAGATAATTATTATTTTTATTACGCAAATTCATTCTTGGCTAATCCATTTCAAATATCTAGATTATCGTTAAATCGCGCAAGAATTTTTGGTTCGATTGCAGAAATCGTTTATCAACGAGCAAATTATCTGTATTTACCATTCAGAAAGCTAGGTGAATATTTCTCTTTGATCTAACAAGAGTATTCCTTATCCGATTGCTCTCAATTCTTTTCTTTTTTGTATTTGACAGTAACCACTTAATTGATTGTTCGGTAGTGAATACCCAAATGTCCAATATCATCGACTGCACTTTATGTGATTAAGGCGCAGTCTATTTGTCCGTTGTAGCGATGGCTCCGCTGTGACGAAAATATCAGACAAAATGGAACGAAGAGGCAGCCTACCCAAGAATTCATGTCGCGCATTTCCTTCCTGCCCGATTTTCTTTCGGCTAGTTGTAACGTACGGGGCGTTTCGCATGGAAGTGAGTGCTCTCACCCTCTACCTGGACCTTGAGAGGTGGTCTCGAAAAAAGGGAGAGGAAGGGTGGAAGCAACATGAGACAGGAGAGTGAGTCGACAGAGAGGAGGGGGGGAAGGGTGAATACAAGGAGATCCGCTATGGTTATCATGAAAGCTTCAACGAAACTCGAAACTTTTTCGCTTCTTATTTCTTCTCGCCCTCATGTACGTGAACTGCATTCTGCACGTTGAAGATATCCTTACCGTAGAGATCTAGGACTCCGTCATATTTACCTCGTTAGGAATGTCCTATGTGCAAGTACGAGAACGAGGGATGATGATGGGTTTCCTCGGAAATCCCGAATATTGATTCGATCTGATCGCCATAATTCTCGACCTCCGTATAGGCGAATTTATTTATCAATCAGTAAATTGATGTTTTAACAAATATGTAAAAGCTAAAAGAATACCTGAATGCGTATGTCGTGAAAAAAAGACGTATTCAGTTAGCGCACAGTTTATATAAAGAGAACATAAATAAAATATTATTGCACAGGACAATCCGATAGCATTCAGTTACGTGTTATTATTTTTAACGTGTAGATGAAATGACTGTATATTGGAAGAAATGTGACCTTCCAAAAAGTAACAATCATATGTAATCGGGAGTTATTGCAATTACACGAAGCACCGTGTACAGGAATATTACAAAAGCGATTTTAAAACGTACGGAAAACGTATCGAATTGCTCACATTTATAGAGATGTATATACAGCATCGCGTTACTTTATCTCGAAAATATTACTTTATCTTCAATTATGCATGTATTTTTTGTAGATTTCAAAAGCGCGAACGGCAACGTGATTAAATATCAAACTCGATCGCACGAAATAAAATATTGGCTGCGTGTAAAGCCGGGGTCAGTCTTCACATCGAATTTGTTTGCTGTCGAACGACGAAATGCCCGATGCCGTGGAAATATGCAAATGCTCCTGCATAAACCTGGACGAAAAATAAATGCCTCGTGGATGCCGCGTACGTTGAAATATCCGCTCCCGCCGCCATTCGCCTTCGCCGTACGAAGGATAATGCCTTCCACAGATTTCCTTACGATGTCGTATCTAGCGGAACCCCGTCTCCCGATGTAGACGTCGTCGTCCTACGTCGTGGGTGGGTACACGATAACAATGCAAGCGGAGAAACCGATATCGACTCCCCGAAGCAGGTTCGGATTGATGAGCTCGCGGTCTACGTTGTAAACGTAGTCATCGAGAAGCTCACCGCGGTATTGGAGATTTGATTGATCCCGATGTATATGGGAATAGGGAGGACAGTATTGTGCCACTGGTGCTAATTCCCATTAGTGGGTGTATCTCGTATGCGACCGGTTCGGCATGGCAACGACGCCTATCTATGACCGTACATGGGCACGGGAACCTTGCCCATACATTCGTTATCACTAGGCTCGCCTTACATGGTAATGTAATATAATCAAGATATGTTCTCCCGGGCATGAATCTTCCTTACGTTATGGCCGTAAACCTCGTTAAAGCTTCGAACCCACCGGTCATTCTTGCATCGCACTTGTACACAGCATACGTACGGTGTTGAGTGATTTTCATTATTGTTGTTTATATTATATAAATATGAGACTAAATAAATTTGAGTAAACACAATTCTACTATCGCTAGATAATTACTATATTGTCAGCAAGTGCTTCTCACGCGCCTTTTATATTTTTGTCATAAAATACAGATGATGTATTAATTAATATCAATTCCTTTTATATTGTATTATGTGTGAACAGGCATGATTAATTGGAATGTTTGTTATATAAATGAGTATCTGGTACTATAAAATATTTCTTGATATAGTAATTATTTATTTAATAGATGATATCATTACGGGAATTGGTACACATGTATAAATGCATGTAAAATTTGATTGCATATATATTACATGTATTAGATTACATATATTAAAATTTTGCTAATTTTTAACACGATCATTACTTATCTAATTAATTCTCATAATTAATATTTAATTATGAGGATTATGAAACGCTAATTAATTTCATTCCAGACTTTCTAGTTTGTCGATCTGCGCTCCAATCTTTCCGAAGACGTTTCCATATCAACCATGCGCTTTCACAGAATGCACGACGTATCATCGTGATTTTTTTCATCGTTGCTTGTTTACTGTACAAATATGAAATGCGAGAACATACTGACGGATATACCAGTCATATTATTCTTATGTCCACGTTCAATATTTGCTTGGTGCGATTTCAATATTTTTGTTTTCCGTAGTTATCAATGGACGAGATGCATTCTTGCAGATTTGCACATTTCTCGCATCACATGACGCGAAGAGTATAGGCAAAAGTTGCTTTCCATAATTCGAATTGAATCTGTTAGATAGCTTCATATGGTAAGCTAAACTAATCGAGGCCGTTATTCAGCTATTTTGATTATTAAAGCCAATAAATTGCTCGTCATTTAACGTAGGAAATTACGACTTAAATTATTGCATTTAGCTCCTATTTCCAGAATCGCATTATTTATGCTGACTCATCGATTTTTTTCTAATAAATGCAGATGCCGGGCAACTAACGTATTAACGTCATCCCCCGTCATCGTCCGAATTAGACGCTGTAGGGACATTGATTGCAGCATGTGCTCCAGTGCACGCATGATTAGGACTGCATCGGTGTAATTGAGTGGGCGGATTTCCGATTTGCATTACCGTCGAAGATGTTGCTGCGCTGTGGGTTACTAATGGCACGGACACACATAAATGGCTGAGACTGCCTACCGATCCGTACGACTAGGTCGGTATGTGTTCCACGCGCCGGGTTAGTATCTACTACTCACGTGCAGGTATGTACCTGGATGGCGTTTCTCGGTAGAAACCTACGGAGAGGATCGACTGCGAGAGGGAGGAGGGGCTGGTAGCTGGGTCGCAACCACAGCCTGTGAGTGATATACCCTCAATATCCACACTTTACCCTAAGATCTTACTAAATCTCCTTCTAGCTTGCCTACCCATCTCTCCAGCGCATCCATAAGCCTGCATACACAGTGTTCCAGTTTATGAGCCGGTATATTTTCGGGCGCAGTAACGCGGGCGCGAAAGCACGCCGGGATGTGTCGGGCCCAGTGCCATATGACGACGCATGCCGCATATTATCGTTTTACCTCGCACCTAATGTTCCGCGGGCTTTGCCTGATTATCATGTTAGTGTGAAGGTTACTTTAGTAGCTGTTTTTTTTAAAATAAAAAATAATAAATTTAAATACTTCTGCATTATGTATTTTAAAATGATGTTACGTGCGCGCATAGAAGATAAATCTTGAAATAAGATAATATCGCTCCAGTTTCTGAACTTGCATTCTATTAAAGAATGAGATATATTCAAACAACAATAGCATTTTATATTTAGCTTTTACAAATACCTATATCATTTTTCATCAACACAGTTCATATTACATAAGTGAGTGTTATAATTTCCAATTATAAGAAGTTGATTGCTTTTGCACATATATAGAAAACGTCCATTACATAATAACAGTAGAACTAAATTATTCCAATTACGACTTTTGCCCTGGACAATCTATTTTCCACTGGAAAAAGGACAAGAGGAAAAGAGATGGGACGGCGATAGCGGAAAATTGATATGCCTTGTTTTTCTCAGACGTGCAAAAAGAAAAATAAACTCTCGGAACGGTCTCGTATTTCGTTGGAGAACTATGTCTTCGTTTTGGGCAGCTTTTCACAACAGCTGTTGCCAGCTGTCGAAGGACGTGAAAAAAGGTGTCGGAAGCACCGGCGTAAACGTGAACAGAATTTCATATCGGAAGAATCTCCACACGTTGGATGTGCGATTTCTTCACAATGGAATTAAAAAATGATAAGCGATACTACATTCACCACGTGCAACAGGCTATTTAAGTAGTCCCAAATCGATAAGAAGTATTTTGAGAACTTATTGGACATAGGGATGAGATTAGATAACAGTGTCAATAAACTTACAGCATAATTTGCTATAAAATATGTTTATAATTGTATTTATTTTTTCTAAATATAACCAGTTAAAAGTAATTGCATTAATTTAATTTAAGAAATTTAAGGGATATAACTTTTATATAATTTTATTTAATATATTATTTTTATTTACTTTGAGAGATTTAACATTTTAACATTATAAAATTTGTGAAAATTTTGTAATGTAAAAAATATAAATATTTACATTTTACGACTAAAAATGTTTAATAAATAAAAAATTAGCAAATAGTTAAAATCCGGGTGCAATTTATAGTGCAAAGTCTTTATATGCATATGATTGAACAACTGAATTAATTGGATTGAGCTGCGATGAGAACTTATAAAAACATTTCGGAATCCTATGTAACTATTACGTCGCATTGCGATGAGCTCACATGCGATCCTTAAAGCAACAGGCGTTTTAACTGCCTATCTAGTGAGTGGATTCATTTGCGAGTCGACAGAGGTGAATCAAGAGTGCTCAAGCTGCGGCTACAGACTAGCTTTTCATATGCTAGCGACGTAAATGGCCATGGTACCTCGACACGTTAAACTAGGTTGCTGCATCCGCCAATCCCTTGCGTTCCATGATTTCGCATATGGTTCGATCCGTTCGCTGATTTTACATCATTGATGGCGAGAACGTACCGGAGCACCGTCGTTAATGGATGTACATTTTACACTTTCATTTGCATTAATTATTGAAGTTTCAATTATTTTAAAGCACGCGCGATTGCACATAACCGTATTGCGTTAAGCTTTTCATTCGGCGGCTGCATGTTTTAGCATAAACATTTTACGCGGACGTTCCGATTCAACGGCTTATGCTGCTATTCGAAGCTGTTTTGCAATTGTATTTTATATTATTTTGGTTAACAACAGTGGCGTTATACAATTTGTGGATGTCATACGTTAGTTAAGTGGTAATACATTGTTAATCGTATTGTGAAGAATTGCTTTTCGGATTTTCTCTGTTGTTTTATTAATGTTATCTATATTTAATTTATACGTATAGAAGAGATGCATTGTTCGTATTCTGCCTTCTCTTACGTAAAATTTATGTAATATTAACTTTAATGTATTTCTAAAGTAGCGATATTTCAAGAGAGAAAAAAGAGAAAGAGAGAAATTAATTACTTTTCCTTAATGAAATGAAGCAAATACATATATTATTCTGATTACTTTAGAACGTATTTATAAGATTGTATTTAAAAAATTTTTTCAATAATTTTCTTTCAGCAGATATATTTGCTTTAAATTACTTAATATGACTTCCTAAATATGATATTTCTTATATAAAAAAAGATGTATAATATAATTATACTATGTTAAAAAATACAACAAAATATTAAACGATATATGAGAATATTTAGAATTCTTTTTATTAGAAGAAATATATTGCACTGATACTCCGAAAATTAAAATTAGGTCACACATATAAAAAATTTTTATATGATTTTGTTTTCTTTCTATTGATTGACGTAAAAATATCGTACAGCTATATAAATTAAATTAATTACTACGTGTAAATTATAAGTTAACGCAATAATAGAAAACAGTAATTTTGGTGAGACGTTTCATTTCATTTCTTTTTGTATATTCTGTATTCAAATATTCTCATTGAACAAATATTGAATTTAATAATAATATAAAAATTTGTAATGTTGATTTTAATAT
>VBVR01001247.1:0-32646 GCA_011638315.1 Tetramorium parvispinum | reverse complement strand
CGCAGGGGGGGGGAGGGAGCGAGGGCGGACGGCGCCGTTCGTGTGGGCATCGCCATCCGGCCGCGCGTGTACGTACCTGCAAGAGAATTAATTTCTCGAGAGCCTTTATGCTCGCTGACTGACCAAACTACTACGGGGCACTACGCTCCCTCCACGCACGTGAGATATATATGTGTGTGCGTCTTGATCGTTCGCGCGAGCTCATTAAGGCGAATCTACACGGTACGCTTTTCGACAAGTGATCGCCAAGTGGACGTTTTATCAAGCGAAAAAAAATGGACGATTCGTGCAAAGTGCACTTCTACAAAAGAAACAAGAGCTGAAATCTTTTGTTTTCTTCTTACTTTCCTGCGTCCTCGGGTCACGATTTGATTACAAATCGCTCAAGATTAATAGAGATCGAAGCTTTGTCAATATTATGGATTTCTATCATTTGCGATGAAGTATTAGCAGCTCAATTGTATTGATCATTTAGGTAGAATTATCCACAGTGTAGATTCGCCTTTACACGCACTCACACCTCGCGAGGAAACGCTCACGACGGTAGGGTGTTGCGAAAATACTGGCGTCGACCAGATATAGAACATACGTACCACCACCGACGGCAGATTATTACAACGAGCGAAATTTCAAAATACACTTATGGCAAGTGTGCGCCAGGGGAACCGTATAACACAATGATCAAACACGACCGGCCGTAGAGGGCTGCCCGGTACGCTCAACATTGGACAGGCACTCGCGCTTCGTCGGCATTGCATCGAAATACATTAATATCACGACGTTCGTTAATATTAATTTCTTTGTTAGTGCCGCGGCTTGGTGCGCAGCCTGGCGATTTTGAAGAGGAGCTCTGCATCGCGAGAGAGGAATACGAAATTCGCCTACACACAGCGAGACGCAACGATTGACTCACAGTCACACCGCGCGCGGGGCGTTGATTATTTGAAATGGAAAAAATGCAATCTTTATTTTCGTTTGGAGAAACGCAAAATGTCGGAATGTGTACCTTCGTGCACATCTAAATTTCGAATTTAACAAAGGGCCAAGTAATCCGATTGTAAGCCGTAAAGAGGAGCTAAATACTTTTCTAGCATTCTGTCCGGCAACCTCGTCCACAGTATTCACTTCGGGAACGATACTCTTGGCATGGCCAATAAAGTTATGCAATGATCATTCAGGGACAGCTCGTCTACATTCTTTATGCTTATGATTATTTTTATTTCTGACAATCCTTTGCCCATCTCGAAGATCGTTAGCCGACGATTCTTGCGTAGGGGTGCCGCGACCCACACGGTACGCACGTTAGCCTTTTTAGTCGACGTACGTATGGACGGATGGGGTAGGTAGGTCATGGGGATGAGTCTCTCATTGCCAATGTCGGAATTTCTCTATGGCAGATTGTATTCGTTTGCGTGTGTACTAACGGGAAAGAAGACGAGGGACTGGATCGTGGAAAGGTCGGGGAAGGAGATCTTTGTTGCGGTTAGACGTGGTCAGAAACGTAGAGACGCGCAGGCGGGGGAATATGTTTTCGCAAATGTAGGTGCGGTTCTCAAGCCACCCCTTATGAAATTATTTCGATCCTCCGACGAAGGAAGTGTGGGATAGCGAGGTCAAGCGGGGGTGATGGCGGAAGACGAGCCACCAGTGAACACGTTGGGAAAATAGCAGCGCGGCTGCAAGAATTATTAGAAAAATTAATTATTTTCCTGGTCTCTTAATTAATTTTACAATTGCTCTTCTCTCTTCTTCTTTACCTCCTATATCCTTTTTCTGTCCGCGGATGTCGGTCGCGAAAGAAAAGCAAGAAAGGCAGAAAGAAAGAGAAAGAGAGAGAGAGAGAGAGAGAGAGAGAGAGAGAGAGAGAGAGAAAAGGGATAGAATGTGTGTATGTGTGTGAAAGAGAGAAAGAGTAAGAAGAAAGTAGGAATAAAAGCATTTTCCTTGTTTCGATTGTTTCTCGTATTTGCATTCATGGTCTGTATGTTTGAATATTTTATTAACTCTCAAGTCAGGTTCTTGAATTATCTAACAACCGCAAAATAATTTTATGAAAATATTTTTATGTATATCGAAATTCCGTTTTATACAATTAGTTTTTCCCTTCGAGCCGTACTTCCTTGGAAGTCTCGTAATTTCGCGCGATATATCAGGAAAATGGAATTAAGTGGGCTGCACGTGAACGTACGCAAGGATACGCGTAATGTATCCTTGGAAAATCCCGACTTACGCTCGAAACGAGAGAAAAAGAGTGCTCCGCGAAACAGCGCATCCTTTTCCCTTCTCCCCTTCCATCTGCCCTTCCTTCGCTGTTTCCTCTCGCTTTCTGGATTTTTTGCCGGTCTGGCCACGTCTCAATTATAGAAAGCCTTGCTTCGGCTGCCACGGACGAATTCCAATTAGTCGCCGGGTGGCCCGTGTCGCGGGGACCCCGTATGGGGTTTCCCGGATTCTGTACGAGTTCCTTTCATGGAACGACTCGTTCATTTGCCTTTCGTCCATACCTTCTCCACCTCCTGCTCCTCTTCCATCTCCCGCTCGTCCATCTCTCGCCTCCCCCGCCCCCGGTCTCCGTCACCGCCATCGCCTCGCCACTGGCACCGCCGAAAGTCTCTCTATCCCTATTTGCCTCTCTTTTCATCTGACCGAACCCCAAACCTGGAGAGCCTTCTGTCGGGGACCGGACGGCTGGATTAGCAGGGCGTCAAAGCCAGCTACGGAGTTGGCTCAAAGTGGGTGCGAGAACTAAATACACTCCTCCTGTCGTCCGGCTCGAGAGAGAGTACATATATAAACTGCGCTCCTTTTCTCATTGCTCCGAAGACACGGCGACACGGAATAGTTCCGTATCCGCGAATTCTTTTGAAATTGCTTCGAGGGCTGACGCCGGTTTTATATCCCATACGTTCCACTGCGGCATTAAAGGGAGAGGAAGGGAAAACTGTGGGTATTGTTCCGTCTGATATGGCGTTATTAAATTTTTCTTTAAGCGGGAAACGGTCTCGCATAAATGCGATGGACTAATGCACTTGGCTCCCGTATTCAATGAAGGGACTAGGTAGTCATGAATCCTCCGTGAAATGGCTTTATATTGCGTTTTATTTTTAAAAGTCACAGGTATGGACAAAAGAAATTTTTATATGATGTTGCATTTTCAATTTATTAAATTTTAAAGAATTATCTCTCGCCGTCTCCGAGAATGTTGATTAATAATGTTATTCTCAGAAATTCATTATTATTTTACATAAAATCCACTTGCAATCTGTGGCATTGTATCTGATGAACAATTTTTGCTGTCATATGTAATAACGTCTATGCATAATAAATCTTTAACCTACTTACAAGAACGTAGCGATTGTATAATGATATCATGAGAATTTATGGAGGGTTTATAGGCGAAGGATCGTAACGTTAGACCCTTTCGGTAAGCAGCATCGATTTCGTTTGTTTAGCTCGTAGCCAGGCTTGGACCTTATCTATCGTTTATGGGGGTGATTCAGTCCGGATTCTGCCTTCCCGCGCGCACTCGCCGTAGGGGACGATAGTTCGCGGAGCGCTTCACGGGTGGATGAGTCGACCTTTAATATGCCGTTTGAATCGGAGCTTTATACAACGTTACGACGGGAGATAGCTCCCGGCTTGACGTGTTTGCATTTGAGCGAGCCAGAGAGTATTGGATGCATATGTTAATCAGCAATATGGCGCGGGATAGATATTACCCAGTGCCATCCGTGGAAGGCCATCCCGGAGTAAAGCGCCCACGCCGATCCTCCCGTCCTCCCCGACAACTCTCGTGACGACTGTACCCTAGAATTCGCGTAATCCATCGGTGGTGCCATTGCTCCTCCACGTTTCTAGAATTTCTAATTTCGAAGCCGTGATACAGTTCTCAGAACTTTATCGCCGGGCTTATACCGGAAATTCACTGGGTTATCATCGTGATTAAATTCGGCCCGACACTCTCTATCGGAATGGCCGGCGAGAGTGCGAATATTGATACAGAGAGAATTCTTGATACAACAATATTTAACATCGTGAAGCTTAACAGCTTTTTCCTTTTTCATTTTTAAATCTGCATGCTACACACATATTACGTATCATTACATATTGAATGATATATCTACGAAACTTTGATGTCTCTCTATTACAGAAATTTTTTTTTAATGTGGGAAGAAAATGTCATTATTACGTATAAGAAATTAAAATGTATGGAAATACTTTAGATAATATATATTAAATATTTCTATACAAAATTTTCTAAGAAAATAATCTTTATTTTATCCAAATTGAAAATTTGTTTCAAGCTTACGTCGATATTTTCACGGAATTTTTAGCGATGACAGGGCGGTTGTGCGGTATCGCGAAACCGAAAATGCGAGACAGAACGAGTCGCGATTGCACAGCCAAGGATTATCCTCGAAATCTGTCGTCTGTCGGCACTTATCCCGATCTAAAAGGCCAGGTAATCCTTTGCCATCTGACGAATTTATCGGAAATCTCTAGAGAGGAATGGGGGACGCCAAAGATTTGCTTTTCCTATTGAACCTCACCGTGTACGCGAGGGGACAGGGAGTAAAATTGCGTGGTACGGGTAAAGCGACTTTTAATGCCTGAGCGATCAAAGTCGAAGACGTTCGTAATCAGCAAAGGATGTTCCCTTATGGATCCTTGTTCGATTGAATTTGAAGTCATCAGTCGCGACGACGTGGTAGGGAGAAGAAAACCTTGGTAAAATTGGCCTTATCATTTTATCGCGATTATGGATTTAGTTTAATGATCAATGAAGCAATTAATATAGACTTTTCTCTTAATAAAAGTAGATATATACTTATTAAACATATTTAATATTTAAATCAATATTTGAATCTTAATGCAAACTCATTTTATTGTAATTAAAAGATGTTTTTGTTATTTATTTAAAAAACTTAATGTATTTTATTTATATTTTGATTAATATTGACTATCGTTATTTTTTTGTGGTTTTATTCTTGATTTAATGCCGTCCTTTTATCTGGCTAATGTTGCCTTACCCATTTTATTAACTGTCTATGGTACATTATCTTTACACTTCGGCACAGACGTGACCTTTTTCTCTAACCTTCTCCTGCGTTTTATCCGCTCCATTTGTTCGACGCTCGACATTTTCTTATGCCGAAAAAGCCTTGTCTATATCATTAAAAATCTCACAGTTCTAAAAAGAAGGGAAACTAATTGAAGTTTGAGACAACATACTGAGAATTTTTATATTTTCTAAAATGTCTTTTATATAATATTCTGTTATATAATTTTATATAAATGTCTTGTATATAATTTTCTAAAATTATAATATTTATATTAAAATTATAATATTCGAACATTATGCATCTATCGATACATGCATTTCATATATTTTTAGCAACTGAATGATGAGTGACATTGATGAAAAATGAAAGCGGACAGACATATTACAAAAGCGTGAAGAGACATTCGGATTTTTTCTCAAAAAATGTTTTGAAGTTATGCTTCGTGTTAAGACGTTAAAGAAATTTAAAGTAAATTTCCATCGATCCTTCATGTTGAGACATTGCAGATCATTAACTCAAATAAGAGCCCGATCGTTCGGTCAACATACTTCCCACCTGATCCTACGGAGCGGGTAGTCCTGACCACGAAATCGCACGGCACGTCGAGGAAGGTCGACCCCGGGAAAAGAGATATCGGTTCAAGGGATTCGGCGGGACGTATCCCTTTTATCCCGCCCAATCGTTCGCGATACATCGGGGCTCGGTATACAAACGCACAAATCTCTGGGCCGGTTACCCTCGGCACGGGTGATTTAGCGGGTTTTCCGAGGGCTTCGAGGGCCACGATGCGGCTGGCAAACTCTTTTATATCAATCGCGGATTGACCGGGGGAGGAGTCCATTGAACGCGGTCGCTTCCGGAGAAAGAAGGAAGAAAAAAAACTATCCGCGCGTGGGGCGACCCTCCGCGAAAGTGTGAACCGCAATTTGCTCCCCTTGCACGGCAGATTCGCAGATACGTACAATTGGCACTGGCATTACGCACTGGCTCAAATTACGCGTGTTATTTCGATGGGTAGCAAAAATAGATATGGGCGTGATACTTCTGCAGTTTATATCAATTTAAATAACATATCAAGAGTTTTTGTGAGCCCGAGATATACATTTTAGTTTAGGAATGTATTTAATTGCGATAATAGATGCTATATTGATGCTATATTAATTGCCTGATTTTTTTTCACTACATCTTTAATGAGGTGTTGAAAATATTTCGTTCGGATGTTTAGATCTAGATCTGCATGGTGCTAATTATATAAAGAATTAAAAAGTAATACAATATATTATTATTATATAACAGAAAGAAACACAGTATTTATTTCTTAATAACATTTCAAAATTGACTCCTGAAGGCCACTATTGATTATTGCTATATTACAAGGATTATTATATTGTACTTTTTTTTAGAGCAAATATTGCAATAAAAAAGATATCGATGCTTCTGTTAAACTATGTTTTTTTATATCATACAATATATATAAAAATATACAGAAATATAAAGTAATGAATAAGAAAAAAATAAAAGTATACACAAATTAATAGACACTCATAAAAAAGCTATAATAATATAAAAAATATAGTTATATGAAAGTTTCTTCTTCACATGTACCGTTTGATACACGATAATGAGCACCGTTTGGTTTTATTTTGTCTTGCTTCTCCAATTCATCGTTTTTCTCTGCATGGCAATTAGTAATAACTAATTATTTATAATTAGATAGTGACTAGTTGTGTTTATTAATATCGTTCCGAATTGCTAGTAATCATAGACAATGAATTGATGGCATCTTATGATTTCTATAATCTTTTCTCCTCTCTCTCTCTCTCTCTCTCTCTCTCTCTCTTTCTCTGTGTCACAGTTAATATTTGAGATATTCTTATGAAGAGTTTTGTGAGAGTAAAAATAGTCACATCTACGCTCGATTTTCGCGCGAATAAAATAATTATGTTTTATTATTTAAAATTATTTTAGACAATATTATGTAAAAACATTCTTATGTGTATGTGCATTGGAAAAGTTAATATGTAATTAGCACGATTATTTCATTTAACTGTATGTCTAGTATATTTGTTTCAATAACATAATTTTTTCTTAAATATTACTGAGATTTGAAACATGAAGACGATGCGTATTGCTGTATTTTCATTTCTAAAATATTCTATTGTATTATATAGTAATATATTTCAACTATTCAGTTATTACGAAATAGAGTCATATACAAAGTAAAGAAAGACAGGCAGATGTTTTTGGTTTATGCCGCTATTGCCGCTGTTGTTTGCTGTATTAATATCGAATGTGAAGAAGTTTCTCTAAAAATTTTGAGGATGTGTAACAATAAGGTGTTAATAGAGGTTCCGTCATTCTACCTACGTGGTTATGTTTGCTTTATAGAAAACAAGCAAAAGCCATGTTATTCTTCGATGGTCGCATGGGAGATATTCAACAGTTTGTTTCTCTGATTAAACTCGCCGGAATCCTAGTAGTATTTTCTTTCCTAGAATAAGAGCTATTCCAGAGAAATGTAATATTTTTTCTTCAAATAAGGAAGGGAGGGTTGAAAAAACATACTACAAAAGATTTCTGTAGTGCATGATTTATATTTCTTGTTTAAATGTAGATACATATACGTTGTTATCAAAATTATAAAGAAATATTAAATCAATATATAAATTCTATAATATCCTAATTTATGAAATTTTCATACAATTAAAATAAAATATATACGTATAGTTATAAAGGAGAGACTACAAAACAAGTCGAAAAATAAGAATAATGAGTCATATTGATGCACTCTTGTTTTCGCGTCTTCCTTGCACGATGTCCTTATGCACGATATTGTTCATAAATGAAATGCTAACGAATCTGTGCGTCATCGCGCGACCTTTCCTGTTAGGAAACTGCACGTCGCGTCTGACAGTAGACTCGTAGCTTACGAAGATGAGCTTTCGCGCCGTGAAAATGAGAGGCGTTTTCGTGCCTGCGGAGAGAATTCCGCCATCCCCCTTGCCGTAGGAATTATTGCGTTAAATCGCGTAACTAGCGGGCGAACGTGCGCTCGTAACTCGCGGCGTATTGCGCCGCGCTAGTTTCTTGCGAGAACTTTGGAATCAATCAGCGCCCGCGCGCTGATGCATTCGAGAGAATTAATATCACCGTCACCGACGACATCCGACCCGCGTCGTAATCCGGTTAGCACTTCTGTCAGTCCGCTCGATTCGGAGTCTGTGCCGCGAAAGACGACGGATTCAACCGCGGCGCGAGAAACACGATGTTTTACATTATAGTCTCGCTCTTAAAAAGAAAAAGTTTATTACACTAATTTAAAAAAACATTTTTGTAAACGTATTTATGTAGAATTTTTTACTTGTTATTATACAATGGAAATAAATATGTTTCAAAATTTATTTTAAAATAATAGGAACTTTTTGAAAAAAAATTCTGGTTAAAAACGGACGAATCAGTAAATCTTGTAGGCGTAATCAAATATTCTGATTATTATAATAGAAATTCTGATTATTATAGAACTCGATACTTTATAATAACCAATAACTCGATACTTTATAATAGTAGAACTCGATACTTATGTAATAACCAGAATATTTGATCAATCCTACAAGATTTTTCTGATTTGTTTGTTTTTAACCAGAATTTTTTTTTCAGTGTATACGATGATTTTTACATATCAGTTTTAAAGCACGTTAATTATTATCATTATTTAATATAATATCTATTTATGTCATTATTGTTGAAGGCGTTTTTATGCGACGTCTCGGAGGGGACGAATATTCTTATATCGATTTATATTTATTTCATATCAGCGAAGCGCCGCAGGACGGAAGGATAAGAGTCCTTCTTCCGACGGTTGATCGTTGGAGGTAACCGATTGCCCCGTTTCTCCGCTTTGTCCTTTATAAGGATTTGATGCCTCGGACAGAGACATTACATATCGTGGGCGACGAACGGCCAAAGTTTTGTCCGCCCTCCGCGTCGCGACCTTACCGCTGTAGGAGCGCTCACTTCCTCGGTCGGCTTATCTTTCGGCGAACGCGACATATAAACATCAATTCAATGTATGAAATCTGTCAAAATGAATTTCGCCTGGGAGCTGCTGCCCCGACCTATCATTTTTCTTCCCGCGGCGAATGCGATCTTGATGTGAAATATCGCCGTATTATTGCGCGGGCACGTGAGGAGTATCAGGTAGGTCGATTCCCGCTTCTGCTTTTTCAAGATAATCTATTCGAGCGGCAGGCCGCGTCGTATGTGACGAGAGATACGATTACATCAAACTGCTGCGCTTTATTTTTTTTATTTATCTATTGAATTAATTTCTGAAAGTTAGAAACGGAAAAGTGAGAGGAGATTCTACAAAGTTAACTGGAATAATTTGACAAGGTTTAATGGTTTGACAATGTATTACATCGAATGTCCGACTATAACCATAGATTTCTTTGACCGCGTCATCCCACATATTTTATCGGAAAGACTTATGTTCGTATGGCTTTGGAACATTTACGATCGTTCGAGAGCAGCGAGCATTTAACGCATCAATAAAACCAATTAGAGTCGACCGTCTAATATGTCGTGAGAATTTGATGCCCATAAGATGGGCCCTGTTTTACGAGTATATTACCTCGCCGTTATTTTGTACCGATCGGTATTCATATAGACGCTTTTATGGTAAAAAAAAAATTCTCCATACTCTCATCAATTTTAAACCTTTAATTATCAGAATATTATCGAGATGAGACTGAAAATTAGAAGATAGCACGAAGTCTCTGGTGAGAAAAAAAATTGACTTTAATTTTGTCAAGCTAAAGTTCACAGCTGAAATATGATTCGATAGATTTGAATGCGGCATATTGTATATACATATTTAAGTGGAATTAAATCTGTCAACCTGCTCGTTAATCGAATAGCACGACGCGTTTTGGTAATGCGCTGTCGCGGGAAAAATGGAAACTGTGTAAAAAAAAAAGAACTAATTTATCCGGTTTGATATGGGTAATCAAGTCTCCTTAACCGCATTAACGCGTACGCGCTAAAAAACGCGGAAATAGACGTACGCGACGATAATACCGCGGCCGCGCAGCGCGCGCGGGCCGAGCGAGAGCGCTTTGATGTAGCGGGAGGAATTTTATCGTAAATGCATACAGCACCGCGCGATACCGGTTCGATTTATTCAACACCTTGTCGCGCGTTGCTCGCCAGGATGCACGCGCGCGCGGGAGGGAAATATTTTTCTTTTTTTCTTCCTCTATCCTCTCCGATTCCCCGACACACGAGGATCATGAACGGGCCCGCAGGGTGGCGGCACCGAAACGTTTCGAAATTCGGACGGTCGGCCATTAGTCAGTCGCGCACCTCGCCAATTAAATGTAAATGTTTGTTTATGTGTTCGATGGGGGCCGCGAACGTTTATCGATGTCCGTGCATTAAGCTGACGCCATTGAGATGCATCGGTATCGCATCGAAATGACGACATTGCACAGAAGGGATCACATTTGCTCTCTGCTTTGCATGAATTGTTTCTTGAACATATATCTTGTTAAATAACGCCCAGAAAGAAGCAGATTGCTCTTGATCGTCGATGAAACATTATCGTAGCTATAAAATTGTAATTTAAAAAAATTTTGTATAAACAATTCGTGTTTTATTTATTTTTAATTAAATTCTAATAAAATATTTATTAGAAACAAAAGCACATTTTGTATAGTAATATTTATAAATTATTATTATATTTTTATTGTTAAATAAGATATTAGGATGTACTGTGTTTAAGAAATTTCCAAATTTGAACAATCTAGTTCTGGTAGTGTTATAATGCGTGAAACTAGGATAGCGTAATTGTGCCGAAAATGCATGACAGAATGTACGCGTAAACGGATATCACTCTGTGGTCAATGGCGTCCGAATGTAGGTCGCAATGTACATCCGGGAGCATGGTCAGAGATCGGAAGGTAATTAGATCGAGGACCAATAAGGCCGGGTCACGATTTATGTAGTGTTAAATACGTGGTCAAATGTGTAGACCCTAGGACCTAGGATCTTTGCTTAATTGGAAAGCTGGGGAGTTTCCGAACAGTTTAACTGCCCTTCGGTACTATCGTCCGGTCATCGTAATGTCAGGAGAGGGTACCCTCGAATATTGCTTCACTGGACACTGCCGCGCTAATGCGATCTCCGCTTGTCCGTCGTGCTTCTCTTGAGAGGAGAATTATCCGGGATCCGGATTACTGTGGCAAACAATGCAGAAGATATCTCGGAAGGTGCGTCAATAACAGTTGTACTGGACGTTAAACAATGTCGGCGCGGGTTAAACGCAACCAGGTAGTATTTAGGATTATAAAGGATTTCTGCCAGTCATAGATGGAGCATCTGTTACATTATAACATGTTTGCTACATTTTATCTGTGTGAAGAAAAGACAAATATTTCGATAAGGAAGAGAATAGATATATAAGGCATCTGAAGGGAATTATAATGATAAATTTTGAATTGTGTTTTATGAAACATATGTCTGGGATATCTTCCATTCTTTGTGTAAAGTGATGATATGAGAATCCCTGCAACTTCATTGGTTTAGTAAAGAGAGTGTCCCAAAGGTTGTATTAGGATGTTGTACGTTTAATCGAACGATCCTTCTGCTACAAGGGTAAATTGTCGTATCGTTTGGTCAGTTGTTACCCAGAGCCTCGTTCAATCTTACGACGTACAAGTCTTGCGCCCAGTAATTGCCTCAGGAGTTGTGGATTAACAGGGTGCTTTTTCACGTTGCTTGTAATCGCAACTGAACCTCTATTGGAGCTGGAAGATTTATTTTCAATATTAAGAACAAAACAATACAGTATTGCTAAGTTTCCAGAAACGAATTTCCATTTTCGCAAGTAAATCAACGCAATTATCGCTCGATTTCGCTAAATAAATAATGAGTTAGTGAATTAAATCATTATTAAATCTGATACTGCGATATACATTAACGATTCACGTGCTTAAGGATAAAGTCAAAATATTTGTTTGGAAATTCAAGTTATAAATACGCTAACGGATCGGATTTAATTTCGACTTGACAAGGATTACAAAAAGATGTATAGCGAGTCGACGCAAAATCGGTTATCAGCACAATTCGCAGCTTCGAGCTGCGACGTCACGTTACAGTGGGGTACATATCATTCTCACATATCATTGTCTCGGGAATATAGACGTCGCACCTCACGCCTCCATATAATTCTCCTCGTCCTAACGTACGGGATCGCGCGAAAACATCGTCCCAAGTGCGATAGCGAGGAGGTGCAGGGGCAGGCGTGTGTGCGGGATTCGAAGGGGCGCGGATGCCGGGGGTGCCGACGGGCGCTGATATATTCTTGTAATATTTTTCGATCATCGCGTGCTGCGGAGATTTATAAGGGAGGAAAGGCGCGCAGGCAGGCCCGCCACCTGATCGCAAGTTACTATCTTCCGAGTAGCTCCGACCGCCCCATTCGACGAGGGTGGTAATATGCCGGGGCTTTTCTCCGGGTGTCTCGCGATACCGTCGATCGTACCTAAATTTGTTTGGCTTGGGACGGACGTGCACGCGCACGCGGATGATTTATTCCGGATAACTCGCGCGGACGATCGCGGAGTTCTCGCACGTAAATTATGTGAACTTCGTAAAATTGCGAGGAACTCGGGAATTTATGAAGCGCTTTATTATCTCCAGGTTACATTATATTCTTCCTTCCATTTATTTATATACATATACATGTATATAAATAATGTAGATTACGATTATATGTATTACATATAGACGCCCAATTGAAACTGAAATCAGGCGATTGCATTTCGTTGCATTAAACTATATTATTATTTACTAGCTATCTGCTATCTCATGTAGTACGAGTACTCACGCTGTTCGATCGACGCGAGAATAAAGTACTACTCGCGGTCTACAACAGACTTTTCTCATCCGCACTCATTCCGTGGCGAGGGCGATAGGTAATAACACTGGCTGAAGATCGTTGAGCTCAGGTTACCGACGTCGTTAATGAAGGAGAATAATAGTTCGATACCAATTAGCGAGAAACAGCGTTCTCTCTTCCCCTGTAGCGATGGGTAGATCGGCCATAAAAAGAAACTGCCGTAGGTAAGTAGGTATGCCCCTAGCATTAACTACCCCCGTGGCCAGTGTACGGCATGGACCGAACTGGCCACCGTTAATTGAACGCACCGCTCGTAACAACCCTCCAGCAGCAAACCTTCCCCCGTTTGCAACCCGCACGCTCCCTCACGCGCTTCCTCCTCTTCGGCCCGAGCAATCTCTCGCCGTTTCAAATCTATACCACTTACTTTTATGGTTTCTAAGCCTAGTCGAGTGTGCGCACCTTCCCTCTCTTTTCCACGGGGAATAAAATTCCACGAGCCCTTACGTGCAAAGGGCGCAACCGCCCAATTTAGCCTGGCCACGCATCGTCCTGGCCCTTAACGACGTTCTCGCTTCTCCTGCGTTTTCTCTTTTATCGTCTTTTCTGCCCCACGAATGCCTCTGTCTCTGATCCTCGTGACAAAAGGGTTTCACTCGACACTGTTGTTTTGTGATAACGTACATTGTTATTTTTGATATTTATTACATAACTATTTGATACATTTTTACGTAAATACATTAATTTCTTAGCATTATTTTTTTTATTTTAACAAATGTCTAATAAGCAGAAATTAATCGTGGAAGAGTATTAGGAAGAGAAGGAAACAGAAGATAGAGCAAGTTTACCTAGGTAGATTTGAATTCTATCTATTAGAAATCTAGAATGACCGTTAGAGTACATTGACCGTAGTAATATCAGTTTCAGGATTTTATGGCTTTGCTTCGCTGCTGCCAAAGGTTCTCAACACGCGCGAACATTATACCGATGTCTTAGATATTAATTTTCTTTATAAATAAGACATTTAATGTTTCACATTTGATAATATAAATTTGTACAAAAATTGCAATATTTCATTTGATACAAATTTAGCACAACAATATTCCTTATGTAACGTGGCTAATTATTTTACCTTGATGTTCTTTTACTTTCATACGGTTGCGTGTAAGTACTTAAAAAAAAATAAATTAATATCACACGCTTCGCGATTGTGGAAGAGGGTTAATTGAATTAGACTGCAGCTGGGGCTCCAGAGTATCCCTTTGCATAATCGTGCAGAAGCGAACGGGGTACTTTCGTCCTATTATAGAATCAAGTAAAATCTCGTCCGCGCGCGCGCAGACTAAAAGGCGCTCGCAACATAATCGCTTAGATGCACTTAATGTTAGTTTTATCAATATATTATTATTATTATAAGATGATTTTCTCTCTTTCTCTCATTCTTTCAGCCATGTTATAGCATTTGTAACTTTTGCAAATGTGATAAAATTGTACATATATTAATTAGTTAGCGCAAGAAAATTAGAGATAATCATTATAAAATGTTTTGTTATTAAATGTCTCTATTTCAATGCATGCAAATGTATTTTGCATGTCTTGTTATCTTATTCTTTTGTTCCTGACGCTTCTCTCTCTCTCTCTCTCTCTCTCTCTCTCTCTCTGCTAATTAAATTATGTTATCATCTTCAACGCATTATGTAATTGGTTTTTCCTATTCATATCACCACAGAAAAATTTAATTCTTCGCGTTTTTCGATGACATTAAAGTAGACAGCAAGATTTCTCGCGCTGGAAAGCTTTATTTTCGCATTACGTATCGCCCACGTAGTACACGACCTCTGCGTAAACCCTTAAGATCGGCCACGGAGTACATTAGTGAGGTTTAAGGTATGAATGAAAAGGGCTGGTGCTCCGCGCTGGGTGGCTCGTTCGCGACTGTAAGGACTGTGGCGGCTGTGCCACGGGCAGAAAACTTTACGAGCGCCTCTCTTCTCTCTCATATCCGCCGGGCGCCCTTTCCTTTCGTTTTCTTCCTCGCCTTCTCGCTTGCTCATATATCAGCCACTGCGGTTTCGAAATTATTTTTATGTCCCGCCGTCAAAGGTTGCTGCCTAGCGCGGTGGTATATATCGTATCCGCGAGTGTAGCGAGGATCGACGGTGTCGTGCGAAGGCGCATCCTCCTGTCCAGTCTTGAATTATGCAATTTCGCGAATCTCGTTGATTGCGAATGCTCTTCTCGTAGATCATTACCAATCGAGGTTCTTCTCGTTCGTTTGTGCAATGCAGTGTGATTTTCTTCAGTCTCCTGAGCTGCTATCTGCGTCAGAATAACATGTATTTATAAAGGAACTAAATGTAGGATCAAACAATATACACATGTTATTAATTATCTCGTAATGTATATTCAGTTTTTAATTATATTTGCGGTGATAATGGATAAAAATTCATGATTAATTACTGCGTATATATTGAGAACCACTAATCAAAATAATGAAAGATTATCAGTCGCACATTTCGCGGGATGATAAAGGGCTCTCGTTATTGGAGGAAAGCGCGGGGAAAAGGCAAAAAGGGATACTTTCTTATATTGTCACCAGAGATCGCCTGACGAGCCTCTAAGCTGCCGCTTCCTTTCATCCGATAAATCAGCAGTCGTAAATAACATCGAGTGCCTGGGAATCTACTCTCACTGAGCGAACCGAGCGAACGAACGAAGAAATAAAGAGACCAATAGACCGCGAAGAGCCCTTTGTCTTTCACTAGTTTAACCCTCGTGCGAAACTGCCCCGACTTCTCGAGGATCGTCTATCACATCGGTCGATCGAATCACGTTAATCCTTATCCTATCACAGTGCCTTTTTCTTCTTCGAGATTTAATTCTCAATCATTGCTTCGCGAGTCTGGATAAATTTCAATGTTGTGTAAATTTTTGTATTGTTTAATTTCTAACGATTATTATTCTAGGAAAATACATTCTGTTTAAGATGTAACGTAATTCTGTAATTTAGCAAGATATTTTTTATAATTTTGTGTATCTATGAATCTTAGCTCAAATTTAAGGTTCGCTTGAATATCTCATGTTAATGTGCAATTCAAATGAAGAAAGATTGTGATCATGTTATAAAGAAGATGGCCTTTAACTTCGCCAGACTGTATTCTTAAAGTTTCTTGCAGAACGCGGGAAGGCTCGGTGACGCATTGCTAGGGTCTTGCTAGGTGAAGAACACGCGCATACAGCACAAACACACACACAAACGCACACATACACACAAGAAGCATAAGTGGAACCCTATGCGTCTTCCTCGGATCGAAGGGTCCTTCAACGCGTATATATCGGGGTATTTCTTTGGGTATCACACTGCTGGAGTCACATTGATTTATGCCGGCCGTAAGATTTATGCGGAAGAGCCGCACGATTGAGTCGCAACACGGCGCCGACTTATCGCGAGTGGGTAGAAACTACAACGCGAGAGAAAGAGAGAGAAGGGTTGGGAGGTAAGGGGCATGGGATTATTGGATGGAATGTATCGAAAAAGGGGAAAAACAATACATTTATCGATCGAAAATGCAATCGCATATGGGATTTATAGGATTAAAAAAAGATTTATGAACGCACGTCTCTGGAAATGTTGAGGGATTAAGGTAATCGTCGATAGATAAATGGACGCACCTTCGTGTGTGATTTTGCAATGATGTAGGTCATAAAGTTACATTGATATTTAAATGTCGCTATATTTACGGACGTAATGAAGATACTCGGCGAAGACAATCTCTGTGTCTCTCTGTCATGCTACATACATATTTATGCCCCGGCGCGAAACTCATACGCGTGTGGTTTTGCGCTTAGCGCGTTTCCAGGGAAATGCCGCGGTGGAAATGGTGAAAAATGATTTCATTCAATATTTGTCGCGCACGGTAACGGTGATACCGGCGGCCGTCGGGCGCTGATGTGGCCGCAATCCTATTGCCGCGCGACGAAATGCGAGTAATGAGCGTCGGCCGTCAGGACCGCAAAGCCCTCTTTATTGGTACTTTTGCGTAACCGCAATGCACGACGCCGCGGACGCCGACAAAGTCTTCTATTAATTGCAATTAGACCGCCGCCCGATAATAAATATCAATTAATGCGACGCGAACGAGTGATTTACACCGCGTTGATCGCTTTTTTTCCTGCGCGCAGTACTCGTCCGCGTGGTATGGCCGTGGGAATGGAGGGTGGCGATTCCGCAAAAAGAAATTAAGGCCATCTAAACTCCGCACTACTAACCATCGCATCAATGTCGTTCTTTATTTCCTCAAATTGCCGATCCTCCGCGGCAGCACGCGGAATTTCTTTTTATTTCTTGTGTCACTGAAAACATGGATTTATAATTGAATTTATTAATTTTTGTTATTAAAATGATGTATATTTAAATGTTAATATATTTTATATCTAATAGTGTTGAATTCGCAATTATCATTAGTTTTTACACTTTTCTAAAATATCTCGTATTTTATTCTGTCGAGAGTAAATATGTTATTTGAACGTTTCCGTTTTCACAATATGTATTCGAGTTATTTTAATGATATTTTTAGTAACATATTTAACGTCATATGTATGCTTGTTATATTCAATTGATTAAATATCAAGTCATACATGATTATTAAATCGATCCATTAACTTGCCTGCGGTCTGTCATCGGCTTGTCTAAATATATCTCGAGTTCTCACGAGATATATATGTGAGAAAAGCGCGCGCGGATAAAGTGCCATGAACTAGTGCCTCGTCCAAGAATTACAGAAACCGAGAAAACCAGTTACGAAGCCTGAGCTCACAATCGTTATTACGTTCTTCATCACGTACCGCGAGATGAGGTACGATAACCCCGAAGTACAAATACGATACAAGAAGCTCCATGAATTCTTACCTGATGTATGTAACAGTCACACGACGAAACCTGACCAGGTCCGCTACGCCGCTTAGTAGTAGATGCCTCTTATTTCGTTGACGAAGGAAAACGTTTATATCGCGCCAGAATGTAGACGATATATTACCCGTCGCAGCAGTTGGCGACCATTCGTTTGCTTATAATACCTCGTAAAACGCGAAAACACAGGTATTGTGTCCTCACGTGGGATAAATAATCTTAATCACCAATGTGCATCATGGGCGGCTTAAATTACAACACGATTCTTTGGAATGGTGATGATAACATAACAGTTACAGAATGTTAATCAAGTGAAATTAACGATCTGCTCACTTTAATGTTCCCTCGTCTCAATCTGATTAGGACTGGAATAAATAAAGAGATACGGGTTCCCAATTATACTTTCATTAATTCAAGTATCGCCACTGAAGAATTTAGCCCATAGGAAAGGTCTTAGTTTCCTCTTCGCTTCTGATGTCGATTTAGCGTGTCTAGAATCGACGAAGAATCCACGTGTGACGAACGATCGAAGATATCCGCTCGTCTTGGCGATACTTCAAAATCACGACAACGGTGTACCCTCTAATGGATTCGATAAGGCCCACCGGAGCTCCTCGCCTATTGGTAGCTATTACTTAGCCGCCGATAAAGCCGGCCTTCGGGTTATTACCGGTGGATCTGTGACAAACGATTTGTCGGCTCCTACGATCCTGAGAATAACTCGGACCTACCTTCCTTTTCTTCGCTCCTGCCTGCTATCTGCGTCACTTCGTGGCACGTTAATCGTTCTCGGAGTCCGGACGACAAATTGGCCGATAAGTTAGACGCTAATAGCATTTCCCGGATGTTTCGTCGGGAGGTAACGAGAGGCCTATAGAATGAAAATCGTTCGGTATTTCTTGTCGGCTTGTTCCTCCGCGTCTGGGACGTAAGCCACCCTTGTAATCTGCGCGAGTTAATAGGCGCAATGAATTCCAGTGTTCAATTAGTCGAATCTTATTAGCGTTTAATCGGGAACGATAGCGGAACTAATGCGATTGAAATATCTTTCAAAAGGATGAACTCTTATTGAAAGCGAGAAAGATATATTGACATTATTTGTTTGACTTTTGTTAGATCAATTGCGTATTATTCATAATGTGATGCATTATAAATTTTCAATTATTATTGTTAATTTTATTTTAATATAGTTTTATTGAGTTAAATTTAAAATTAATTAAATTCATTATGGGAGCAAGTTTCATTATATTTTTATATACGTTATTAAAATGGAAATCGATATTGGGACCGTACATGAGCAGTAATCAAGATAACGAGAGGCAGAGTTAAAATTATCTGATCACACCGACACCGAATCGGTGAGGGAGAAAAAGATGTCATTTTAAAGTATGAGGCTGCAGGCGTGCTTAAGCGCTAGCAGGTAGATTCCCGCGTAGAAACAAACGATCCGTGGGGCGGGCAATAATTTTCCACGATGCGATTGGTCACCAGAAATGGTATTAAAAAATTGGCTGCGAGATCGGGGCGTTTGTCATCGGGGGCATCGAGCCGCGAAGGTCTTGAATTAAACCTCGTTCGCACCTTCGAGAGCCCGCGGAGCCGAAGGTGAGAATGTTTCGCGCAGGTATCATCGAGGCGGGGAGAAGATGAAGAGAAGCACAAAACAGGAACAAAGAGTGCTCGCTGCTAAGAGGACCGTGTTTTATTTCAATCTCGTATAAATTATTTTTTCGACAAAGATAATAATAAATCGTACGACCATTTTTTTTTATTCTTTTTTTACTTTCTATTTGTCAAGTATTATAAATCACTGCTTTTATAAGATTCAATATTTCGAAGATAAAATGAAAGAAATATCGAAGATATAAATGGTCTTCAGATTTTTTTTTTAAGTTTGGATAGATTTCGTTGGAAGATCGCCTATCGGGATCGATTCTTTGAAGTCGTGGACTTTTCTCTGAATATATTATTTCATTGATTCGTGCGATAGCCATGGTAATATGATATCAGGATCTAATTGGCCGCGATTCAAAATTGATGACGGTATCGAGACAAAAACAGGATAACACATAGAGCTGGCGGCTGGTCGTTTGCGAAATTGCGAAAGAGCGGCGGGGCGAGGGACAGAGCGCAGCGCGCCGGGGAGGAGCAGACGGGATCTTTATCGCCTTCGGCCCGTTCAATTCGCATAATAAACAATCCTCGACGGGTGTGGAACGGGACGAGAAACCGGAACATATCTCCGTCGCCCGGCGACAAATAAACTATTATCGCCGGCGACAAGTTCTCTCACGCCTGTCCCGTGGTGGTAGTGGCAATATACACGTGCACGTACAAGCGGGGCCTGCGCCGCGCGGGCCCCGTAGCCCGCGAGAGTACCTTTAGGGGCTCGCCCCACACACGAGCACGCGTGAATCAAACGCGAACCCGCCCAGGAATGCTTTACGGACATCGAAACATAGCAATGCTTTATGGTGGTCCGCGGCTGAACCTGATTTATATAAGTGCATTACTGCACCGCGGAAAGTGCGAGGAACGCGCGGGAAGATGAGAGAAGAGAGGAGCCAGCGGTGTGTATAGGTACGGTGCTTATAGTCGCGACCTATCCGCTTGCCTTCTCTCGCTCGGCGTTCTCGACTCAGGAACTAATGAGATTGCGATAGTTTAATGAATGAGATCATTGCAGCCCTTTATGCGCATTATTTTTATATAGGCTGCTAATTTGTTTTTGCGACAGGTTGTTAATGCCGTTTATAAAGCTGGGTTCAAAATAATTAAATTAAATTAATCAAATAAATTTTATTTGTAAAATAAATTGCACTTATTGATCAGTGTATACATCAATCTGAAAGTATTTTATATAATTTACAAAATTTTATCTCTGTAATATTATCAAACGAATTGATACAAAGAGTCAAGAAAATAATCATATCCGTGCTATAAACACACACACACACACACACACACACATATACACCGATTCAGAAAAAGCTAATCGCTGAAGCGACAATCGATCACAGAAGCCGAAAGGTCGAAAGGTGGCGAAGAAAGAGTGGAGACATATCTGGATTCCCGGTGTATGTGGCCAGGACCATCGATCGGTATTATCATCAAGAATCTCAGTGTGAGGGAGAAGGGAAAGGAGAAGGGGAAGCTGCAGATGCACTTCTGATGTTGGTCTGGTTCCAGGTCCCGCTCCCGGTCGGTGCATCGGGAGGGATATAGCGCGAGAAGGAGCTCTCCGTGCGGGGCTTAGCCATAATCTGAAATATATTGGTGCCCGGTGTTTGTCCACATCTCGTTGACCGGCATTATAAATCGGCGAAGCGTAGGCATTCGTTCGAGGACATTAGTCAAAGCCGGGGTAATGTCGTACGCGATAATGCGCCTGATATCGCGCGGCGTCCGTATGCGAGCTCCGCGGACGTGTGCAAGTATTTGTGTGTCGCGACACGCGGGATGGTGTGCAACGACGTCCACCGTGTAGCTCTAAGAATCAAAAGGTCTTCGACGGGATCGCCAACGACCTCTCGAACATCCGTACTAGCGACGTTATTGGACGAAGGAAACGAGGCGCCGTAAAATATCGTTGAATAAATCATGTATTGTGGGTGAGCTAATGGCCGCGGCGGTCGCAACGCGTTTCGAGTATCGAGTTTGGAACTTATTGGCGAACGTTGCAACCCGAACAGGCTGCTTCGATCGATCTTGTCGATTATGTCGTGATTCGACAGAGAAAATTACGTTGTATTTGAGAAATGATTGTTAATGAATTAATTGAAACATTTTCATTTTCATAAATTATGTAATTATAAATTGAATTTAGTAAACTTTAATATATTTTGTTTAAAGTTAAATTTAATAATTTATTTCTTATTGTGAGAAATGTGTATGTCATGCAAATGAGATTGATAATTTCTATTTAAAGCTGAGATACTTGGAAGGTACAAATATTGTATGTACACCAATGATAGACAGATATTTTAGATATGGAAGCCTTCATTTTGAAAGTAGGTCGTGTGACAAGAGTGATCCGAGCAAGATGTCAAGTGTCATTCAAAAACTAACCGTTCCCATGAATTGGTAAAGCTAGGGTTCGTGCGATATTCGAGAGAGGGAAATATTTAGCATGTCAGACGGGGGCGATGAGAGAAATTCAAAGAATAAAATAATGAATAAAAAAATAAACAAACGATATTCCACATGCATAGATTTTTACATACGTACATGATACGTGGCTGCAATCTTAATATATGTTTATCACATTCATTTGTACTAATACATATATTACATATATTACATTATTTTCTTCTTTTCCTAATCTTGAAATCTTTTTGCACGATTAGGCGAAAAAGAATCTTAGTTTCAACAAAGATTCATAAATTTTGCAATAATGAATCACTACAATTTTTAGAATCTATTTCATTACATTAATACCAGAGTTCTCTATAATTAAATTCGAATGTCAGCATCGACTGTCAGCAGTGCCAAGACTCCGAATCCGACGTATCAAAATTTCCATTCGAGAACTAGGTCAGGCGAAGAGGATATGAGCGGCCATCAAGCGCGATTCCCGAACTAACGTGTCCCACCGTCCTCTGAATTCGTAAAGTAAGGATTCGCGAGGAATCTTCGAGGAAGCGGAGGGTGGATGTTCGGCGGGTTAGTGGCGGGGAAAGAGATGAAGAGACGAGGTGGCATAAGAAGAAGGAGAACGGCGAGCGGGACGAAAGGCAAAAGAAGGTGGAAGATGGTGGCGGTGGAAGAGGCATGTGTCCCAAACGACGTATGCACGCCGAGACACGTAAACGATATATCAGGGGGTTAGCCGCTGGGGACGGACGACCCGGGCCATCTTTCTTCCACTTATACGTGCGATATTCACATGCGCAAACGTGATACACTCTATAGAGAGATCCACCGGCAGATATCCGGCGCTGCCGCTCACGACAGGAGCAGCGAGCGAGCGCTCTCGTGAGCTGTAAATGTATTAAGGTTTGACGACCGTGGTGGGACCCCTTTTCGGCTCGGGAGAGATGGAGGATTCGGGGGAGGGGGAGGGGGTGGTCGCCGGATCTTGCTCTATGTACCTGTGTACGTGCTACGTGCACGATCTCTTTACGCCACGTGAATGAAAGATCGACCTCACTTTCGTAAGCGAGATCTTCTTCGCGGCGACGAAGCAGGCGGTTTTACTCCACATTGATAATTCCTCGATTGCTGTCGTTGGAGTTCCAAGATCCTTAGGATCCGTGAAAGAAGAATATTATAGAAGCGCCTGTACGACAATTGTTTATGCGCGTTAAGTGGTTTTATCGATAAGGTATCATTTTTCTTCGCCTCTGTCAAATCGACGATTATTATTCACTATGAAATTAATTTTTACGCAACTGCCGATTGATGTGGAGATGTCAGAGGTAGAAATTATTGACGAGTCACCGCAGAAAGAAACCGGCTACATGCGCGAGAGTCCGCGTGACGAGGGTGGCTGCTCGTGTGGGGTAGCTCGTTCGTATGCGTGCGCATTATTACGTCCTTATATTATATCGCGAAGGTACAAATGTCTGTACGTATGTAAAATTCCTAGCTCCGGCCGCGTAGAGCCATAATAATATCTGTGCTGATAAATGAGACACATAACCGTACACGGGTCCCGCGTACCCCCTACCCTCTCAACCCACCTATACCGCACCACCCTCTGTCCACCCTACCATTTCTGTTGCCGCCGCCGGTGCTGCGCCGCCAATGGTACCACCCCGTATGTCTCGGCTTATTCCACTTTTGCGGCGATGTATTACGAATTTTACATTTTACAAACGGCCCCGCTATCTTCCGCGACACGCGATCCTTCGAGGTACAGCGCGAGGCTTGTGATAAAGGACGCAGCGTGGGTGTTTGTACTCAGGTGAAATGGAAAGGAAAGCGACGCGGCTTCGAATCCAGGAGAGAGATCTCTTTAGGATATTCGAAAGTAGAAAATAGCGCTGCCGCCACTGATAAGAATGCTGTTGAGATTTTAAAAACGATTTGTCTTGACTGTTGTATTTTTTTATCTTTAATTCTA
Source organism: Tetramorium parvispinum (assembly GCA_011638315.1). Lineage (NCBI taxonomy): Eukaryota > Metazoa > Arthropoda > Insecta > Hymenoptera > Formicidae > Tetramorium > Tetramorium parvispinum. The sequence continues at coordinate 8,713 of VBVR01001247.1, read as the reverse complement.
TACAATTCAAACAGATCTTGATATATTTAATTAATTTTTAATATTTTGTGACAATCAATATCAGTAGATATATTTACCAGAATTACCTATGGCATTCATTTTAAGCATGTAATGCTTTTAGAGATGGAGAACCTTATCTTAAATCTGCTAAAGTAAAATTTAATATAATTTTCTATCATTTTATACTTGTGTTTTCTGCAGACTTGTATTTTCATTTATATCTTATTTACAATTTGCAATACAAACAGCTCGAAGTAACTATTAAATCCTTAGTACAAAACCGATGTACGTAGTAAAAATTAACTTCATTACTGAGGAAGAGATATGAAAATGGCATTTTAGATTTTGCACGATCGCACAGAGCGAACGACAGTTTCTCAGAATTATGGAAATCTCTGGCAATGTCGCTTTCAGAAAATAGCACGGCACGAAAATATGAAAACGGTTGACGAACGAAGGGGAAAGCATTACGTGCACAAGGGTTTCGCGAATGCCGCTGGTGATAAATAGCGAAAGATTTGCAAAATATATCGTGGCAGTAAGACCCGGCTCATATATGGCGGAAGAGGTTTTAGAAGAACGTATATCGCGCGTTCTAGAAGAAAATGGCGAACCGTTTGTGTCCTCGAACATTGCCAAGATATTCGCCAAGTTGCTCCGAATGCTTGTCAAGAGATGGCTCGCAAAAAAGATGTCACTCTGTCTTGCGGTAAATTCGAGTTTTCGCATTGAATTCGTCTGTATTACGTTTCGAAGATCTACTTCTTTTGACAAAAGATCCTATTTTATTACTAAAGAGTAATACATATGGATTTGCGCGCGTTTATTCGTAATTTTCTTTATGATTTACAAATTACGATTTACAAATCACATCCATATATCATTTAATGAATTGATCGAGGAATCCATCATGACAATTAAGGGCCAACGGACATCCATGTATATGATGTTGCGTGGAAAGATGTTATTGTGTCGCGCGACTCCTTTTATTTTCTCATGTGCTGGCGAATTCTCCGATGTGCGCCGCGAGAATCGAAAGGAGGCGAATCTCCTCACGCGCGATTATCTTTTATTCGGCGTTCGCTGACACGGGCTTTACCACTGGAAATAACTGACGCCGGTCGCGCCGGTACTGAGAGGCGCGAAATTAAAAAGGAATACGAGAAGCGTCTTTAATCTCCCGGTCTATAAAGAGTCTTCTATACGGGGACGATCGCCGAGGATCGCGGAGCAGCAGAGGGCGGGAGGGGGTAAGAAAGGATTTCGCGCGGTTCGGCAGCAGCCGCTACGTTTCGAAGCCATCGGCAGAAAGGAAATCGGCTTACCGGGCAAAAATATACTGATATTTATGAGGGTCGCGACATCGGGGCTAATCTTCGGGAGATAATAATTTATCGGCTACCACCGGTACCAAGGAATTGTATTTTGACTGAAATCCCTTAGCCGGCCGCTCCAACGGCGGATCATACGAACGTCTTTGCGCGCCGGTCTACTTCTAAACCCACTCGACGCCGGCCTACGATTCCCTGGACAGTGATGACCAACCGTCCCCTGAATAATTTTAGCAGTGTAAGATGTAAAATGAGCCCGAAGGTTCTCTCGTTAGAAAGTAAACTCGGTCACATTGTAAATAATTTTGTCGAGTTTCTTTTTACAATTAACTGCACGACCATAAATCTCAATATAGGTTTAATGTTAAATTCGATTTTGCCTGAGGCAGGAATTTAAATCTTTAATGCTACGCGTTGAACGTAGAAATACAATTATGTGCAATTTTATAATACGTTATACTCAGCGTCTATCAGATATATCAAGATAATCTAGAAGCTTGCTCCGTGAATTAAATCGTGCGTAGGTTTTAAGTCGGACAGTGTCGCTTTTGCAATACCAAGTTGTATTTTAGTCGATTTCAAAGACCCAGTTGACAGCATATCGCGCTTCGATGATAAAATAAATATTAGAAGAAAATCCACACGTCAACGTCGATGATACATGTCGATAAGCTTCTTGGATTGTACTGCAGATCAAAGTTCGTATAGAAGCATGCATCGTCCGATTAGAAGCATGCAAAAACATTATCACACTTGATCTTTGTAAAAGTCTTTCGTGTGAATCGAATACGTCCTTCGATCGGAAGTCGTGGCAAAGCCACGTGTACAGAAGCAAATCGTGCGACGTGGAAACGCGGGTAGAATAATAATGCGGTTCGAATTTCTCTCCGTGATACATCGACTGACGTTTCGTTATTTACGGCGATCCCCTTAATCTACCCTAGGAGTGACGAATTGTATCAATAGCAACTCCAGAAAAATCTGTCGGGCACATTAAAATCTCGCACGGTATGCGCGATATAAATTACGGATCAAAACCGTATACGTCAAATCAAAAGTAAGAAAAAAATGGAGTAGTAGTTGTCTTTTGTGCGAAAAATTATTATTAAGTGAAAGAAAATTTATAAGGATGTCTTTTATATGTTATACGTGAAGAAAATCTTCACACACATACATCTTTAGATATCTCAATTTAATACTTTTGCAAATGGCTTCGCGAATCTGACGACGATCCAGAAATCGCGCGTATATTACGTCAACGATAACTATAACGACTGGCAATCGCATGGACCGTTGACGATGCTCCTTTTTCCAAGATATATCTCGCGTCATCTCGAATTGGTATGCGACACGGTCTTCCAACAATACGACAATTTATATGGATTTGGGAGAGTCTTCAACGTCCTTTCGGATCCACTGCCTTGAGTTTTACTTTCCGCGGCATTCAGTAGCGTCTCCCTGTTTCCCCCTCCCCTCTTCTTTTGCTCTTTCTCTCTCTCTCTCTCTCTTTTTCTTTCTGTCGCGTTATTCTTCTTTTTCCTTTTCTCCCCTTACGGCTCACCCTCTCGCTTCCATCCCGCGGATCGCTCCGTCGGGCATCAGCGAGGTTTTATCCCGCATTCAGGGACTGGCGTCATCTCTCATGGATGGATCGGCAATCCTCTTTCGCTCTGCGCCCCTCCGCGCACTTACCTCTCGCCGCCTTGGTTGTAGCACCCCTTCGCCAGTGCCTATTCGCCCACTCGATGGGAGATTACGCCGCGTCTGAATTCACGCATTCACGCAAAGTGCATGCGTCGCGCCGACGTTCTTCGCGTAATCGCGCCGTGGTTAACCCTTTACAGTTTAACGCAATGTCCGTTGTCACGTGTCAATTATCCACGCGGAAAAAGATACGCCAATTTAAGATACGAATTACGAACAAAAAGACAGTTACGACAATACATTTATCACTGGAAATGCTTGTTTTCGATTTAAATCATTTTTTCTAACATTGTCCCGAAATGTAAGTCTAAATTCGCTATTTTTTTGTCTCAGACACTGTTGCACTTGCAAACACTTGGCAGCGTAATTATAACGGACATCGCAGCAATTTAAACGATAACAATTACCTGTTGGACTGAGTACTATTCGGTTGAAATCGTTAAAGTCCTCTTCGTTATTTTATCTGTCCTGCTTCTCTGGCGAACGTATTGGCGTAATACGTTATTTAAGCATCGTTTTATTCGGCGAGATAGCCTTTAGTGTGCCCAGACGTGCACTTTCGCGACGTGTAACGATTTTGCAAACTGCTCTTCTATGCTAATATCGATAAGGTGGAAAGACTGCGACCGTATGGTCGCCCGGGGATTTCTCTTCTTCATCGAAAATCGTTCTTTTTGACATTGGTTCTCAATCGTTTCTGGACTGAGCCTTCCACATACTGCTCTGGAATTTCGAAGTTTGCTACGTATTTCTTACGAAATCGCGATACGTAAAAAGCGAAATGACTAAAATCAATCGATATTTTTATTTAACGTGAAAATTAAGGACGCAATGTCTAACGCGCTCTTATTCGCATTTTCGTTATCTTTAATGGTACAACATCCTCGGATTGAGGACCACTGCCAGATGAGCGCAGTTTCCAGTGACTGCCAAGAGATGGCAGAGCCTGTGTCATAAACTTATCTTTGATGCTGCGTTTTAAAGTCCGAATTTTATTTGAAGATTATGCAAATTGCTGCTTCGCTGCTTTGTAGAAATGTCTAGAAGTGTAGAAACTCAGTATTATTATAGAATTTATAACAGAATTATCCGCAAAATATAACAGTTGGATATAATTGCTAGGTCATCTCGAGTATTTTTAACAAATCTGTTGTTGTTTATCGTACGTATATAGATACAACGCTAAAATTGAGCATAATATTAATTTGCAATTTGCAACAAGCGGTACGTTCGGCGGGGTGAGCGCTCGCGGAGTTTCATTTTTGCGAGAAACGTCAGGACTAATAAAAATAACATGACCGTATTTTTCTTCTAGATTCAATCGTTTCGCCGTGATGTCAGATCCATAACAGGGGCGACGTACAAAGGGACGCTGAAACGTGAGTAGAAATACATGTCTCAGTTCGGTACACGAGGACAAATGTGATATAATGTTACCTCTCTGTGACAATGCACAATACGCGCATTTTTATACACGGTCGAGGAAGTTTCTTTTATCGTGCGCAAAGGCGGTATCTGTCTAAATCCGAAACTCTTGCTTGAATTTCAAATAAATTGGATACGCGTACACAAGTACACAATAAAGATCGACAGTGGCGTCTTCGTTATTACGAATTTCCGCCGAGGCGATCCAATTAACGGTTACACCGAGAGAGAAAAGCGCTTTAATGTAACAATGTGCACGCACGTGCGGAAAAAAAGGTTGAAGTATACACTCTTTCTGAAATTCATAAAGAGAGTTCAGTGGAGCCGCGGTTTCTCCGGAGAGATACATTCCGCAGTCTATAAATTCGATGAGATAGAAGGCTAGGATACCATCGACTCGCTACAAACTCGCTGCGATTTTTACGGCATTATACAATACGTACTGTTTACCGTTCATGCAAAGAGCCAGCACGTGGTGCAAATCTTATTCCACGCATATATCGCGAGAGCTTGTACGCTCAAGTGCGTCAGCAGGGAAGCCTAATCCGAGCATGAGAATCGGCTCGCGTTCAGCAGCGTGCGGCTAGGAAGATCGGGGCTGATAATTCAACGCGATATTTACGATATTTATTGGCCGGTTGGAACAATGGATCGATATTGTTTTTCAATTGGGAGCTGTGCGGCCCTCGGTGCTTTATATGCGGCACGGTTATATTATTGAACGTGCGTTCCCTACACGCGCGCGCGCGCGCGCGCGAAGCTCGGCTCCAGGCGAGTCAACCGGTCTCTTTTGTGTGCGAGGGAACATAAATAATATTTAATATGACAGTGCGAGGCGACGGCGTTCTGTACGATATATTTGGTATAGAAATGTCACAGATCGCGGCTGTGCGTCTCGCTGCCAAATGCGGCTCGCGCGGAAAGCGCCTTATCTTTGATCGAAACATAGATAGAAATAGTATATCGCGGAAATTTCCGATGACGATTTTGTGTTAAAATTTTCAGCGAAAGCAGTGAAACGTTCTTTCGCGTAAATCTTTAAAGATACTCGAACCGCACTTCTGATTGCAAAATTGATGCGTTAGAATAAATCAAATCCGTGCTATAAAATTATTTAAATTGCTTTAAATAAATCTCTTATCATTACTCGCGCTACGATTCTGTGACGTTAGAGTCATGAAAGAGCAAAATTCGATTCTACAGTTCGAAAGGGGAAACTGACGTACAGGTACATTCTTGGGCGGGTGGCTAATAAATAACAGGTTGTTCTTGTGTTCTCTTGAAAAGACAGAACGTGATCGGTAACCACATTGTATTCGAACTGTTAGTTTACCTTCTGATGAAATTTCGTACTAATCCATCTTGCAGTTTACCGCAAACACTAGGCAGCGCACATAACCGCGTTGCACGAGATCGTCATTCCATGTACGATCGTGCTTAAAACATTAGCGTGGCTCAGATCGACTCGGGAGAGACCGTTTGCGACAGCGGCGGGATATTCGCCGATGCTAAATTTAATCCTTTACTTCTTCTACGAGTCGACACCGTGCGTTTGCAACGCAAGTTTCCGTATATAGGATACGCGCGGACTCGCCACGTCTTCGCGATGTTTCTGTCAAATAAATAACTTCTAAATAAACAAAGTTTCCGCGACGCATAACGGTTTAATACAGCTGCGTTTATGTACATTGCAGCGAAATGCCATACGAATCATCGTTTACCGCAAGGAAACAAATCTCGTTGATGAAAGTTCCTCGTAAAAGATGCGAAAAGTAATAGCTCTCGTTGAATCGTTCCTCGCGTGACTTTTATGAGATACGTTTCTTGAAAACAGAAATGTGTAATTTGTTTTTATGAAGTATTAACAGTGGAGGTAATTAATACTGAGTAGGGAACTTACTATTAATACGAAAATTTTACGATCGTATTTCGAGAGCAAATAGAAACAAATACGCGACACTAGTGTATGTTTGATCTTCGATCGATTTGCATTGGAAAAAATTCAGCCGAACAAAAGACGGATCCATTTGAATATCAGATTTGATATTGCAATGCAATTCTGATATCACATCTTATCCATAATCGTATTTAAATTAAGATTGCATAAGGAAGGTTAGTTTAATAACAGTTAAACGTATCTTTCCGCTTTCTATCTCTTTATCTCTCTCTTCTCTCGCATCGTGTTTCGAGGAAGAGCTTTAGATACTTTCGTTGATGACAAACAATAACGATAAACCGGTAACCATATCATGGTTAAACGCGACAAATATACATACGACACATACCTATAGACTGCTTGGCAAGAAGAGGTTGGCGAAAGGGGGGAAAATCGCGGAAGAGTCGGTGAAGGTGAAGGGCCCCGCATATGCATACAATTGATACAGATATACAATCGTCTTTACATACGCGTCGCGAGTATTCTTCTCTCGGGGGTTGCCAGGCTCGTAGCCGACACGAGTATCGGTGCGACGTACCACGAAGAGCTTGAAAGCTAAAACATCGGTGCTGCACGATGTCGGTGCCCTCCAAAGCGAGGCCAAACGGGGGCTACTGCAGGAGCCAAGCCAGGTATACTACGGCTTGTATGGTGCCTTATTGCGGGTAATATTCGCGACAGGGCGACGGGTTAGTGTACATCTGTTCCTGTCATAAGGTATGATTTAGGGCCAAGCTTGGGCATTGATCTTCCCGCTTTAGAAGGATATCGGGTGGTTAATGCGAGGTCATCGGAAAGTCGATGGCCGAACGGGATTGTGCGGGCAGGCTGATTTCTGCAATCGATATAAAGTAACGATAATGTTAATCTTAAGCGACGTTGCTGACATGTTCTCGTTCCGGCCAACTAAATGCAATTTAATATTTGTATAATCTATGAATCAGTTTATCTTACACTGGAATATTTTTAATAATTTTTAAACATATTTCAATATAGGTTTCAGTAATTTAGTAAAAAGTCCAGAAACGTATCAAAAAACATAGATGTGGTACAGAAAAATCTTCCGTGAAATTAATTCTTCTAAAATTTGATTAATTTAATTTCCACAATTATCAAGTGGACAATTTTAGTATTTTAAGTAACTTAGTGTACATGCAAATTCAGGGTTATTACAGTTTATATATACGTTTTCATATATCTTTATGTTTATGAATACATAAAATTTCGTACCGTTAACATGTTTTTGCTGAGAAAGTTGCCGCATGTAACAGATCGCAGGGCGTGAACTGTGTCAGGCTTAAAATTTCTCACGAATCCTTACGATCGCTTCAGATAACAGCTCCGAAATTTTCGTAACGTTACCTTTTCGAACTGGAGCGACGACTGCCTCTCGGTGACACGCTTTAATTATGCAATCAAAGTGGCCGTGAATAGTAATCGCGGCTCGCGTACTAAGTTTCGGAGAAATCTACCTGCTGTCTGGGCTTGTGAACGCTTCACCATCGTATTTCATATAGGTGAACCAGTTTAAGTACTCCGGTAGATAATGCCACGCCGGAGATATACGAACGTAGGAGCGCGTATGACGCACCGGATAACCAGTTCCACGTGATTTGTGGCTATTCCTGGGCGATCCCGCCGCGATAATAAAGTGGCAATGGGGCTTGTTAGCGAGCGGGTTCAACGAGGATGGTCGTGTGCCCGTCGCATGACAGTCAGCGTCATCGGCGGTTCATTTGGTGGAGATCATCATTTCGTGGCTCGTACGCCGAGCCCGGCCCGTGAGAAAATGTCCCACCGTCTCGCATAATTACGAAAGATCGTTCGCGACGATTCGAGAAATGAACGATATAATGTCGCCGCTTCTGTCGCACGCGACGGTAAAGACGTTATTTCTTGTAGATCGCCGCGATGTAACGCGTCTTTGTATTTTATCATTGGATGAAGATCGTTGGCTTTGAGTCGCGTGATAAAAGGGATCGTGGTTAGAAATGTAATTTTCATTCGTTTCGTGGAATGAGTGAGTTCCTTTCTTCACAATTCCAAAGAAACATATGAATACAAATTGGATGTGATGTCGATATATTCCGCCATAAATTGGAAAGAATATTTTTGAATAATTGAATGTCGATAACAAATACGTTTTTTTATTTACTAGAACAAAACATTGCGCGCGCTACGCGCGCGCCATTTGTTATTTTAATTTACAATATTTATTTTATAGAGAAGACATTAAATAGAATCAAATTTATTAGCCAATTTTCCGCTGATTGGTTTCGCTTACTTATTTCACTTTATATTAACATTATAATATGCT
>VBVR01001246.1:0-32653 GCA_011638315.1 Tetramorium parvispinum | reverse complement strand
ACTTTTCTACATTATTCTTTAATTAAACGTGAAGAGTTTACTTTATATATATATATATATATATGTTTTACGTTATTGCATATAATGAACTAATAATTTAATTATCACGAAATAATGGGCTGTTGGTAAACTAATTGCGGGGTATACTTTACCCGTTCGTGTCCTCGAGACTTCACTTTCCGTTCTATGATGGCCCAGCGCTTGCAATTTTTCCGTAATTCCGTGAATTTTATCGGCCAGCGAGGATCCAACGTGGCTCTCCGTGGAAGCTGCGCCTGGTACGCCGGTGCTATTAACGTTACTGCTGGAAGTCGTGTGCGATGTAATTGCGGCGCAGGCAGTTGTCGAGGAGAGCACGGCCATCTCCTGGGAGCCAACAAACGGCGGATAATATGCGGCTTTTAATTCTCGGTGCGAGCGCGCGCGCGCGCGAGTATCTCGTTTATGAGTACCTCTTATTGTCGCCTTTTATGCCAAAAGCGCGCTCGCATGACACAACACGCTTTTCTGTCCCAACATGCCACTATTGCGACTGTAATGCGCGTCCCGGGTTGATAATACTACTTCGTGTAAATTTTCCTTTTCCTCTTTTTTTTTTACAATCAACTTGCGTTCACGGCTGTCTACTTGCAGTAATATCAGCAATCTTTGTTAATTTAAACATGCGATGATACGTACTTTGAAAGCTTTGCCGTCCACTCCACGCGTACCCTTTTTGACGAATGAAAGGAAAAGATGTCGGCATAATTCGTCCGGTGTATCGATCTCCAGATACGAATTCAGGAATTTACGAAAACCCTCGTAGTCAATATCCTGGAACAGCCGAAAAGGAAACGCTATTCGGTGAATTTCTTTAAAAAGGAATTAAGTAAGAATTTTAACATGACAAATTAAAATATAATTTAATTTCTATGAAGTGTTACCATGACTGAATCTATATACATATATTTTGATATTACATGTATAATATATTACGGAGATTTATGATTAAAACAAAATTTGATATATTTTCAATAACTGATAAATTAAAAATTAACCGGTCTGGCGATCGAATTTCTGTGTCGCGTTTTTTACAATCGATAGTTACAGTTAAAAGTATTTCCGTCACGACTACCACAAAAAGAGCCGTCGTTAATTAATCCGATATACGTAAGCCGCTGTCTCTCGTATTCATTTCGATTCTGTTCGATCCAAATGAAATTCATTCGACGAAAGATTAAAGCCCAACGAAACGTGACGCTTCTGCCGATACAATGAATCCCGCAAGGTGCACATTTCACAAATTGACTGATTACAATTACATTCAGCGACGTGTGTTTGGTTCCACTGGATGGATCGATAGTATTTAATGCCATTAACTATGCTCCGTTGATTGCTATTCACGGAATTCATTTCACGGAAATTGCGCGCGCTTAGGCCATGTCTCCTAAGAGAGAAGTCTTTCCACGAAACTATCTAAAGTTCCCAAAGACATCAACGTTCTCCAAATGCATTCGTCGAAACGAAAAGCTGCATACAATTGCAATGCTGTATTGCTGGTGCTATACTGCAATGGTTAAAAAAATATAATGCTTTAGAAAGTTTATGGCTGTGAGACTAAATAATAACAAAGCAATTGAACGAATTGTAAAAATGGTTGAATATCTCTTTTGAAAATATAGTATGCGTCTTGTGTGAAAGCAAAGCAATGGTAAAATATTGAATTTAAACAACGTCCAATTTTACTAAACAAAAAGTCTATATTCGATATATATTCATATGTGAACGTATTTATTGGACAGAACGCGAATCAATTATCTTTATATAACTATCGCTGTGCTGTCTATAAAATCGATTGTGATTGAATAAACATATAACACAACTGTTCAATCCATGATGACCCAGAATAATATAATTGTCAACTGCATAAAAGTACGAATTTACTGTTGATTTTACGCTCATTAAATATATGGAGCATTACGGATAATGGACTAGTCAGAAAACACATTTATAAATATTTGCTACAATGTATTCAGCTGCATATATTCTGCAAATGCGCATAGAGTCCAAGTGAGAACTAAATTGCAGCATAAACAAAGTTATATTGTACCATAGTTGATAAAATGTCGGTCACCAAATGCCGAAAGTGTATCTAAAATCCGGAATATTTCCGCGCAGCCAGTTCATTCACTTTAATTAAAGCAGGAGCTAATTAAACCGGATGACGTTCGTTCTCCGAGTAGAAAATTAGACAGAAAAGCGGCGGAGTTGTGGCGTCGCACATGACATCTGCGGCGTACAATCGAAGCCGAAGTTGTCGCGCATCTTTACGCAAACTTTTCCAAGATTGACAAAAAAGTTGACCAATTTCGGAGACGCACGGCCTACATTCGCTCAACCGAATCTGCATAGATATTGGGTCTATCAACCGCGGACTAGCGCGCGTTCGCTCTTGGCGGAAATTCATTTAGTACCGAAATTCGCCTCCACCTTAGAACTGGCAGGATAGAAGGTATGACTCGGTAGAAGGAAAAAAGAAGCTTGTTTTTCGATTTGCGCAATCAGCAGATTTCTGCTCGATTAAAGATCAAATAAATTGCAGTATTGCGTTATCGTTTATTCCTTGTAAACTCTTTAAAACTGGCGCTTTTTCTTTCAACAATAATCTATTTGAACACGTAAAATGTTAAAATCAAGAGTTTAATTTAAAAATAAAACGGTAAAGCTCAACTTAACTGATGATCTTGAGTATGCATATTTCATAATCGTACTTTTTAGAGTACTTAATTAGAGTCCAGCCAAACACCAACAGTCTCATTGAAAATAAGTTCTGTGAAGTGTTAACCTAGTTTCGAATTTTATTTGAGTAGGTTTGAGAGAGCCACCGTGACATTTATCGATACTTCTAGCCAAGGACGCAGGGCGTCGTCTTCTACCTTTTTTGCTCCGTTAAATCTGCACTATGAACATTAAAGTCGCAAGTAGAAAATGGTTGCAAAGGGCGCGGTTCATGCTAGAAAATAAATTTGTAGTAATCATAAAGATCTGGTAGAATGAAAATAATTATTAAATTGTGTTTTGTTTTCATTTTTTTTCTATCTAACGAAATAATAAAAATTCTCTTCCAATAACTAAACAATATTATTATCAACAATATTAACAATATATTATTTACGTTCTTCCTTGCCACTCTTTAATTAACAAGTTGACGGTATAATCGGGAAATTGCGAACCGTTATTATTAGGCTGCTGTTATTATTAAGAACATCTTGCTTCGCGTGATAAGTCATTCTTCCGTTCTAATTTGCAAGATCATTGCAGTTCTCGCGGTATTGTGTGGTAAATTAAACGGAAATTCTTCGCCCTTACTTTGAACCTAAGTTTTATAAGTAGACTCAAGTAACTTCGAAAAGACTTCGTGTTTCTTCTAGCGACTAATTCACACCATTATAGTATATATGGCTCAATCAATAATAGTAAAGATGGTTTTATTCTCATTTACAATAAAGTTTATAAACGTGTCTTATTAGATGCATTCATATTAAATAAAAAATACATATAACAAATTGTATCATACGGATAATAATTAACGGCGAATAATTAGGATCAATTCTATATGTGCGAATAATATTTTATAAAATAATGATCGTAATTATAATTATATATATTGAAGAATAATTGCTCATCCATATAGCATAAAGCGCTTCGTATATCCCGCTTTAATTTATCGGCGCGATGATCCCTAGTTCTTTTTAATACTTTTCCTCCGCTAGGCGCGCTCTCCGTTAACTATATTCTTCTTCTATCTTCACTTGAGCTTGTATACCTTTTTCGTGTGCTACGCACTAAAGCCTTTTGTACTGTGAGAGACGATTAATAAAGTCTTCATATACCTCAAGATTTGCTTATTCTCGCTTTCTTACATATATTATAATTTTCAACGTAATTGTTAGCTCATCTAACTAAATATATTCGTTGTATCTTTTCATATTCTTACAATTTTTAAAATATCAGTTAACAACTCAATAATTCTTTACAGTTTCTTTCTTTTTTAATAAGATTTTACATTTTTTTATCGGCGAAAAAGAAATAGTATTATATTGAAATCAACAATATATTTTTGCTTGATCTCTGTCGAATTTTCACATAATTTTCCAACGTCGGTGAAATATCTGGATTTACTACTGAGCCGTTAACATGCATGCGTCTGTTGGCCGTAATCCTATTTTGTGCATCAATCCCGTAGCTATAGCGCATGTGGTCGAACGTGTTCTATTATCGATATTCTGCAACTAAAATGATTTAGCTTCAACCTATGACATTTCTAACTAACTAGCCGCCTTCACATTTTTATCTCGCGGTTTAACCATACGTGAGGTTGTTACGGGCACTTGATTCGAAATATTCAATCGTTTCAACTACAATTCACGTGGCTGCGCATATGTTTGAAGTGGTTCATTTGGAACTTTTGAAACGGAAGCTTTTGAAAATCATAATCCGAAATGAAAGTTAATACTAGCGCACAAAGGCAATTCATATGTTTTCAATGCTTTAAATAAAGTTACATTTATTTGATACATCCCGATAATTCAAATAACATTATTCGCTTAATAAATTTTAAAGCATATTAACATAGCCCGGATACAGAGTATAGATCGTCCTAAAATGTACTGTTTGATTAAATGGGAATTAAGATATAATTATTCAGTATAATTCAAGCATAATTTCATAATTTAAGAATTCCAATATCAAATATGAGAAATAGATGTACCTAATTTTCTGCCCATAATTATACGATATATTGATAGTTACAAGATTTTGACGCATGCGCCGTGCTTTCTTACATTAAATAATATAATTACATTAAGTGATATAACAGCAAAAGTATGCAAATGGTTAAATTTTCATTAATCCCACCCATGAAAAAACCACATTATGTCGAGGGCGTCACGGAAAACATCGCGTTTACACGACCGCATAACAAACCATTTTATGAAATAAAATACATCCGCTAAGCGAGGAAATGTTCACATGAATGGCGCAGGAGGTGGCCATTAAACTCTAGGGACAGAGCCACTGGGGAGGGGACGAATCGGAGAGAGCGAAATTCGAAGGGAGAGAAACGAGGTCATCCTGAATGGTCACGTAAGGGAGTGGTGGTGACGTCAGTGCGGCAGTGACGTCACCGTAACGGCGTCATAACTCCACTGGAAAAATAGGTCGCAGAGGATGAGAGCGAGAAAGAGGCAGCCTGACGCATTCCCCGTTCGTTTCGATTACGACATTCAAGAAAATGTGTGTTTTCAATTAGATGAAAACGTGTCATTTCGAGGATGACACATTTTCACTGATTTCCCGGAAAGTAATCTTTTAAAATTATTTGGGAATCCCCGACGAAGAAAGCAATACAAGTTCTTATTTCCGAGATAATTGTTCTGTCTAATTTATGTGATGTAAAAATATTGATTCAGATATTTTTATACACTTCAATCATATATTGACTCCTTTAATAAGAGTAAGCTAACTAATTTTAGTTTAATTAACAAAGAGTGTATATTAGTATTATAGTATTATTAGATTTTAGTTTGACGTTTGCCCTATTAAGATGTTTGATATTATGATTGTACGTGTAGCGGAAAAAGAAAACTTTTTCGTTATGACAAAAATTATCTCCAATTCATCTTAAAATTGATAATTGAGAAATGAAGCTTAATATAAAACACGTATCGGGTGATTTATCGGCGTCACGGTAATTTCTCGAATCCACGACATCGCGAAACATCGATCAACTTACATGAATAATTCATAAAACGGCATTTGCGTATACTTTGATCACGTTTAGCGCACACGACACTATCGATAGGTTTATATGTGCCGGGCGGCTGTGCAATAAAAATAAACACGCCGCTAACAGAAACGCGCGAAACGCGGCCGTTGCGGAATCGCGCTATTACAGAATCGCGAATAACCGCAACCGCATTCTTCCCGGATCGAAAATAGCGATTGACCTCGATCGCGATCAAGACCATACCGTGTCACTAGCTGACGATATCACGTCACTTAGGGCCTGTCACTTGTTCGTTTCATCCTTCACGTCGATCCACTGAGCACTGACGGGATCGTGGCTTCTCGGCTTTACGTTAAAAGTGATAGCCACGTATTACTCCGTTATATCGTGTTGCCATTATTCCGTTATTCGCTTCTCAAGGTGTTACTTTTTCACGCGGAAAGTATCAATATCTTTAAAGTCTCGTTACTTAACTTATCCTATTACAGCAGAGCAGCGCAGTTTTTCAAATAACAATGTAAACGGTAAATTTAGAGCGTCGTGGCTCGTAATAGCAGCTCTTAATTGTAAGTATGACCCTCCTTAGGAAGATAGAGGGAGTTTTACAAGCGAGGTAATCCTCGGACCGATGCGAGCAAGTTACGATTATTCTTTACTCACTCGCCGACGCCTTTATCGCCGCGCGTAAAGTTTATATCGTCGGATGTACCTTTCGATACTTCCAGTTAAAGCGAATTGAATCTATAACGCCTGATCGTTCGCCCCGCATTCGAGGCGGACTCGAGCTTACACGTGTGAACGGTACTTAAAAGTAGTTTGAGCAGTACGCGAACGTGTACGTACACCGACACCCGTGATCGCGATCATTCGATAGGAGGTCGGGTCGCAGGGTAAACAATTTAGGCATCAAGAATAGCTTAATTGTCCGTATACCTGGTTATAAGAAGATCCTAAAGGCTGTTTTCGAGGCGGGGTGGCTTCAATTAAAAGCTCTTACGGTGGGGGATCCACACCCTGCTCAAACATAATAAACTTCTCACCCTCACCTGTACAATCCTCGCGATCAGGATATATCACATTACACACATTTTTTTTGCGCGCCTCCTTTGTATAGGCGTCTTTTACGCGCTTATAAACGGCTATTCCTGTAAGTCATGAATGCTCGCTATAAAACGAGCGTATATTTGTGGTTTAATAACTTGTCTGTCCTCTTCTTTCTCCTCTAACTTTACGAGATTACGAATAGGAGTGCAGGGAATAAATAAGCTTTAGCTGTAATCATATTTCCGGAAGTTATCGCCAGATAAAGTGATATACTAACTTTTCTAACTCTGTTAGTGCTACTATCACTGCGAGGACATTACGTCTTAAAACATAATGAAGTTATGAGATTATGGGGTATGCAACACTGACCGGTTAAAATTTCATGTTTACTTTTAATAATTTCATAAATAAAATATTCTCTTTCTTGCGAGCTCAACATTGCTAATTTGCAATAAGCTTATTTCAAATCGGGTAACTTCAAAGCGATTAAAACAGTAATGGTACAAATATACAAGCAAATGTTGTTCTTACGCGGATATTTCAGTACAAATTCAATATTTGAGGCACCCAAGATGATCACTAATTAACATAACAGTTTTCTTTGCTTAAGTTGAAAGCAGACTTTAGCTCTTCTTTAACTCGCGGGGTCTCTCGTTACACAATTCGCGTTCGTTCTTAAGTTTCCTCGCTTTTCTGATCTCTCTAATTCGATTTGGCGTATAGTTTGCACATAAAAGCATTTCACATAAAGAAGGCTGTGAATATATATCTCACCGATTCTACATCCGATTTATGTTTCTCATACTCCGCCTGGAAACTATAAAGTTCCATTGCCGTATATGCGAGACCGCCTCTCTGGGTCATTGTCTTGCGCCAAAGCTCATAACGTCATCCGCATGTCGCATTCCATAGAGCGTAGCCGTCGAAGCATATCGGATTGCCGTTTCGCTAATTCAACTCAACATAGCGCCGATACGAGTCCTTTGTAGCGGCTTTGGTCCGTCGATGCCTCCGGCTGTGCAAAGTTCGCCTAAAGTAAGGCAGTTACTGCGGCAGCTTGCCGCTGAGACCATTTATTTCTGCACAGCACACCGCCGGGAAAGGAAAGATAATACGTTCACCGGGAACAATTTTGTGCGTCGTGTTTTCATTATCTACTTTCATTACGTAAATCGAAGAAGTTTTGCTTGTCGAACATCCCGCTCTATGCATAATGAAATGTTAATTTTAGTATATTTGAGATACTCGAGATTGATTAACCTGCTATTTCGATGTTAAATGCGAGTTTAACTCTTATTTCCTCAAGGTTCATTTTTAATCAGATTTTTCTCTACGTATATTATTTGATGCTGCAATTAAAACCAATTTATTCCTTTGAAATGTGAAATGTGCAAAGATTTATACGATTTTTAAGCCGAACGTCTTCCTAATCATCTTAGGTAAAAATTCGAAGATTTGATCCTTGTTAGCATCTCTACGAATGAGGGATTAAATATTGTGAAGCATTATTAATTATGCAAACGTTCAATTTTTATCATGTATCTTGAATATTACTACGAATTAATGCTGCTTTTACGTAAGAGAATTTCATTTTCACTAAAAATATCTAGTTGAAAAATCTAAGTAGAATTAAATGTACGCGACGGATGAATCACCGAGGTTAATTCCAAGTTTTAACATTTTAGCACAGATATCGTGCTGACTTTGTATGAAAATGTTGTAAAGTGCTTTCGACCTGGTTTTTTAGTATGTGATCTTACCACGTTCGTTTACCGGAAAATTACGTAGAATATTTATGTTGAATGGCGAGTTAAGCTTTTCTCGCGGCCAAGTTTAAATTCGAGTCTCTCCTTGCTCTCATAAAATCTTAACGAAATATGTACTTTATCTACTTTTCATTTAAAGTTGACACGTGTAACACGTCATCCCTTTAAAGACCTATTGTTTGCCAAGATAGAGAAATTTCCTGCCGTCAAATTCAATACCGTTTTCTGCAAACTGTCCGCACGAAATGGTTGAGAGTCGAGAGAAACGAAAAATTGGGAGAAAGGTTATGAAATTCTTCATAGGTATTTGTTCGAACAATCGTTACAAAACAGACATAACCAACGCGACAATTTAATCTTCGAAGTCGAAAGATTAATGTTCTGGCGCACAGTTACATTTTCCTTTTCAATTGAATTTTCAGCTTACCTATATTTACAAGTTATACAGAGTACGTTCTAAAATGACATTTAAACTTGAGATGTGGTTTGCGTTACTAAGTATGAAATAAAAACGATGATTTTACTTTGCCATCGCGTAATTTTTTAAAACACATATTTGATAAATGCACTTATATGCGAGTAAAAATTTGTTTTCAAAAAAAGGGCTTTGACATATTTGTCTCACTACTTGTCAGAGAGTGTAATTATTTCACTTTTGATACTTTAGTTCAAATCAAATAATCCATTCGCGATGAATGTTCACCAAGAATAGCATGTTTGTATTTTCGAGAATTTCGACTGCTGCGAACTAGATACTGTTAAAAAAAAAAATCGGTTACTGAGCTTACGCGATTTTGAGGAACAGACATTACGAGTTTGACGTCTCTCACGTTAACGCTTTTATCATTGATATGTAAATTTGTATTCAAGGAAGCGTTATGAAAGACCGCTCTTCACCCTGAATTAAGAGACTTCTTGAAAATTTTTCTTAACGCAACAGGATCTCGACTACGTCATCTGTTCGCTCATCTTTTTAGAAAAATTTCAGGATTAAAAAGTAGTCTCTTGTAAATTCCTGTCTTGAATTTTAGCGATGATCTAATTCTTAGTTAAACTACTTGAAGCTCAAGTAGTATAAGCCAAATTATTGCTCAAGTAGTATAAGTCAAAATTATTGCATTCTCAGTGCATTGGATTTACAGAATTTTTAAAAAGACAATGAATATACATGAGATTCAAAGACTATGAAGACAATTACTATAATCTTCTGAATAAGGTAATTTTATCGATAATTGATTAATTATGTGCAATATTCACTAATAATTATGCTAAATAACATGGTATTTTTCAAATAATTGTAAAGATAAGTTGATTTTTGTAAGAAAAATTAATTATGCGAAACCTGAAAAAGTCGGGTGAAACTCGATAATATTAACATTCAAGCGATAAAAAAATATATATATTTTTCAACTACTTGGGAATTCATATTATTTAAATCACGTTTCATATTTATTCATACACCTACGTGTAATGTTACATTTACCAGCGAATATAATTAGAATACATAATAAACCATGCTTTTCTTTTACATAATTCACGCCGCGCCGGTTTATTGGACAGTTCAGTGAAATACTCTCATATCGAAGTGCGTAACGTGAAAAGGGAGCAATACGCGTGAATACCATATGCTTAATTCTGTGAGCATGGCAGGCGAATACACATAATCTAAATATATAATACGCCGGCCGACCGATACTCCCGAAATAGCCACCCGCTGTGTTTGTTTCTGCAATGGCGACTATGCCGTTATACAATTCCGTACGCACTTGATACCGGTGTTTGTTTGCGCATAGGAGAACTCGCACGCGTGTAACGCACAAGTGTAGAAGCAGATAGTAAACTGTGCGCGCGTGCATAAATTTACAAGGAGATCACGTCCTTGTACGACTTATATTATCCAAAAATAATAAAAATTCCGATCGTAAACGGATTGTAAACGGATCGGCTTTACCGAGGTTGCGCGAGGAAAAGGCAGAGAAAGTAAATATAATGTTGTGTAAAAAATACATGATCATTAGCGAACCGCTTTTTTTTTATAAAAGCTTATTTTTCTGTGTATACTAACGAGAGATATTTTTTAATGAGATCCGCGATAATATGACAAAATGCATGCATTTAGCCTTTGAATTAATTGAAGCTATTTTCTTTTATGCAGCACGCTACTTACAGTAGTTAATGACGGTATAGGTCAGACACGAAATAGGTAAATCTGAACTGAATTCTAAAGAAGGCAGGTTATATAAAAATGTCAAGCCAGTAAAAAATGAAGGAATTTAGAAATAATTTTCATGCGACGATGAGTTATCTAGCGATGTACTTTATTTCGGCCCGTTCACTTGGCGCTAGAGATTAAGATATAAACGACGTATCATGATTGTCTCTGGGTTGGATGAGTCTTCTGCACGAAATGTATAGTAGCGATATAGTTACGAAAATACGAGAGATATATCGGGGCACTGGCACAAATCGCATTGCTTTTTTATCAACGTAATTTTTCAAGATAATATTTATAACATTTTTTTTCTCTATTGTCTCTCTCTCTCTCTCTATCTCTCTCTCTCTCTCTCTCTCTCTCTCCCCACTTTCTCATTCTTTCTTTACGAGTAATTCTAATTAAAATTATTAAGAGATTTTAATTTTACTAACATCCTTATAATTTTAAAATAACTAACTTGTGCTTAATAAAAATCGTTAAAAATTTTCCCCGCTAGCTTCGTGTTCGTCTTTTTAAAACATTTATTCATAAATTCATAAAATTCGTTTCTCCAGAACTACTGAATCTCTATTTCTATGCATATAGAGAATTATATCTCACGATTTCATATATTATTTTGCAATATCCATGTTTATATTACTTCCGTGAAACCGTTTATATTTTTCTAAGAGATAAATTATAAATCATACATTTTCTGTAGTCTTTTACCAGATATAAAATAATAAATTTAATAGAATTATAAAATGTTTTAAGACTAAGTCTTTTTTATTAACAGATTATATCATGTCGGTCTCGGAAATTGTGAGATCGGTTTTCAGATTCGTTATCAAACGGTGTATACATGCATTCAGTTTTTCCGGATAGTCCTGCGGTTGTGCACATGTGCACTTCGTTTCGCTCGATATTACATGAAAGAGTTATATGTGAACATTAGTCGTAAAAAACCGATTGATAAGAAATACGCTAAAATAAAACAAATTTTTATCTTTAAACCTTATCGAAAGTGTAAAGGTTTTCACATACTTTTTGGCAATCAAAAATTTACGATCCAGTTACGCGAATAAATTTCTTTCTCTAACGAATAAAAGTTACATGCGGCGATGAAAAAATTTATGATCGTAAAAAGCGCTTTTCCAACAATGTTAGCGGCAGTTTAGAATAGACAAAGTCAAAAAATTGCATAGACAAACGTTCAGGTTCGTCGACGCGGTCATGTAAATGTTGTAAATTTTAAAGGGGTAGTGACGTCATATCACAGATGCACACCAGATGCAATTCCGAGGACACCGACCTCGGCTATCCTGAGCAAGCACTGAACTGTAGATAGTGACGTCATTGACAACGTTTCCCCCTCTCGTTTCCATGGATACAATGACGTCATACTTTCCGCGAGATGTATGCAGCGGGTTTTCGAAAATTGTATTCCATACGAAATATACAACGGAAGTAAAAATATCCAGAATTTTTCCTGTTTTCTTGAAGACGGAATTACAACAATTTTTTAATTCTTTTAATTCTGATTAGTTTCAAAAGCTTTGAAAAGTCGTAATGTACAATATATAACGAATTGACAATAGAAATTCTCTCAAATCTCATCTCTTTTTTCTGAAATTTAAGAAAGAAAGAAAGAAAGATCATTATAGTAGAAAAAGGATTAGATTAACTGTGATTACTATTGAGCCCAGTTTAATTTCGCCGTTTCGTTTTCTTCGTTTTTTTGGCGTCTCTCTTTATTCCCTGCCGCTTATCCACTTTGTAAATGAAAACTTTATATTATGCGAAAATTCAACCCCGACAAAATACGTTTGTTTGATAAAAATTTATATTGTGATGTAAAATAATATTACACAGCGATATACTTTCGAACGTATATTCTTTGCAATGTTTCTTTATTTATTAAGTTACTTTTAAACTATTTAAAATTTATGATATGATTTAAAGCATCTCTAGAGAAATTATGTGCACACTCTTAAAAAGACGTGTTAAGTCGATACTCGATATTGAAGCCCCTTTTCCGCGATACAGTATAATTAGCATAACAAATATTATGCTATAATAGTTTTGTTGGTACAAAATAGTAAAAAATTAGCAAATAATTTCCGTATTTTACTGATTACATTCTGATAATTTGGCTCAGATAGCTTAATATACAGGTAGGTATATAAAGCTATCTGTGCGTAAATTATTAGAACGTAACCAGTAAGACATGAGAATTATTTGCTTTTAAAAATAATTTTTTTGCTTCACTTTTTAAAAAGTTACTTAATACTGGTCTATCGAGCCTCTCGTAACATTTTAAAAACTAAAGAAAAAAAAATTATTTATAAATGTATATAGTATATAGTATAAGATAGCAAAAAATTAGCAAATTATTTTCATACTTTGATACTTTGCAAGAAAACTGCCACGTGCAGAATATTTCATTTCCGAATCAATAAATATGATTTATATTTCTGAGTTTCGTCAATCTGACTAATGCTTTAGATTGATATTTATTCAACTGGTAAATAATCTTTCGCTCTCTCGTGACGACTTGCGCGTGCAAATGAAACCGGGAAACGTATGAAGCGCGGCATGAGGTAGTGAATGAAAAGAACGAGACAGCTCCATCCTCGATCCTCGTTTAATACCGATCAAGTCGAATCGATCGTGTTGGTTCTTTACAATCTTCTCGTCCGTCCGGCAATAAGAGCAAACGATGGATCGCCCGGAATGTAATGAAGAAAAGGGATTGGATTGGCGGATCACACGGCCCTCGAGTGCCGCTTTAATTTCGCGTTTCTTCCTTCTGCTTGGATAAAAGCGCGCTACGGCTAACTGAACAGACGGCAAATATTTCCTTGCGACGTCGCTGGGAAGGCAGCGGAGTTTTATCGCGCACGAAGACGAACAGCAAACACAGCCTCCGGCCTTTTGCGTATTTTCTCTCTCTCTCTTTCTTTCGCCCTTGTTCCAGTCTCTCTTCCTTTTTATCTCTCTCCCCCTCTCGCGACTCGCGTTTTTTCCTTTACTAGAATTTTCATTGGTTTCGAGAAGATGCGTTCGGCAAGCGAGAAATGCTCCTTCCCTTGTCAAGAGAACGCGAGAAATTTCACTCCTGATTACGACGATACAAGTTCTTTCCGGCTGCTCCACGTTTCGTCGACGTTGAATGTCAGTCGTCTAGATTTCAAGAGTTCACCGTCGTGAACGCAATAAAGTTGTTACGTGTGTTTACGGGTTTTCAGCTGCACGTTGGGATAACGACCGTTACAGCAGCGCGCAGAGATATTACGGTCGCATCCGAATGATTTATGATCTCGAATACGTGCATGACCCTGACGCGATTGCACGCTGGCGATTTGCTTCAGAACGAGTTTAATTAAGAGTCGAGTTCACATGTTAAAGTGCAGTTTCCAAGCTTCGACTAAATGATACTTTGGTCTTTCCTCTTAACGCGAAGATTCTTGAAAATTTCGCACGATTCCGTAATAATTTTGCAGAATTAATTCACGTACCATTTCG
This sequence comes from Tetramorium parvispinum, assembly GCA_011638315.1. Lineage (NCBI taxonomy): Eukaryota > Metazoa > Arthropoda > Insecta > Hymenoptera > Formicidae > Tetramorium > Tetramorium parvispinum. The sequence continues at coordinate 18,357 of VBVR01001246.1, read as the reverse complement.
ATAAGGAACACGATAAAGAAATTTCTATAAGACGCAGTATTTTAGTAGCATGTCTTGGCTTTCAGAAAATTCCGAAAGAAAAAGACAAAAATCCAATTTTGTTACTGATGAAGCTTCCGACTGTTTGCACAGAGCTATTAACGATTGTGTCTTGATTGGAAACACACGTCTAAATCTCCTCCAAATATCACTGCGCTCTGAGCATAATATTCGGTAAATGTTAACTCCATCGTTGAATAACAGAGCGTGGGCGAAGCGAGGTTTTCTCTGCAAGCTCAGCAATTGCCCTTTCCCGAGTGTTCTCGGTAGCAGATACATTTACCGAGAAAGAGTTGTGAATTATACAGCTCTCTCTCTCTTTCTTCCTCTCCTTTCTTCTTCCTCGCTGCGAGAAACCTCATTCAAGCACCCGGCGATACAAGTTTTTCTTTATCGCCCGTGTGCTTTATTATCGCGATGTTTACGAGTAACCGCTTTGCCTCTCGACATTTTCATCGTTCGCCGTTTATCCCTTTGACGCTACAATATATCCTTCAGCACCGTCGACACTGTCGCCGAATTGATAGCCACTGTATCGGTACACTAGCAAATAATAGTGGTGCTGCTGTCAATCGATCTTTTCGCTCGGCGACGTGACGTAATCCTATGGGTTTATAATAAAATCACTGGCCATCCCGGGTTTAGTGTAACTGGACGTAATTTCGCACAAAAAGAAGCTAATCGCTCATGCAAAATAGAACAATATGTGTTCTTATAAGCCTCGGGGCTATATGAAACACTTTATTACCTGCTCGTTACTGCGCCGCTTTCGGATTATGAGACTTTTGCAGCAACTGCGACACGAATGCTCTCATCAAAAAGCAAGTTTAAAGGAAGTTTTATGGAATGATCAAAGTAACACGTTTATTATTGTCAATTAAGTATAAATTTCTTGTATTTATTTCGAAAATTCAGGCTGACTGGTTAAGAAAAATGCATGTAAAATGCATAAACTTTCGGTGTGATAATAATATAGAAGTTTAATAATGCTTATTTAATTGTTGAAAAACTGAAAAAGTATGTTTTGGAGCTGTTTTCTTCTTGATTAACTATACTATTTTCTTGATCGATTGCTGTTTTATTCCAAGATATTCTAAGTTCGTAAGTCTCTCGTCGATCGCATTAGAAATACTAAGGCGCTACTACGTTATGTAGATAAGAAGCGATTTGGCGAGAGATTTATACGGATGATTGCAACAGTACTAACAATATTCAGCGAAGCATGGGCAGAACAGTTTGTAAATCTTCCTCGCGTTGCCAGTTTTCTAGGCCAAGTGGAAAAATCGGAATATAAATTTTGGTTTAACATCACGGTTTACTCATCGCGTATGACATTACTTTCTACATTCAGCTTCGTGAATACTTTCCAGTTTTACCCTTGTTCTTACAAGCGGGTGTTGTGCACGAAAGTGTTGTGTAACATCTACAGCGCTTCTGGATTATCTCGCTTTTAAGGTCAAATTAATGGTCACGTACAAGAAACTTTATCCATTAACTAATAGTATTAACATCATTTTGTAATGGTATACATAAAAGTGTACGAGATACTTAAAACCAGAAGTTTCGTAGAAATAATGCTTTATATAAGTAACTATTGGTTAATTTCTTGCATTACCTCGAATGGAAAATGTTCTTCTCGCGCAAAGGTAACACCTGTTTCAAATTAACGAAATAGTTTGCGGCCCAGCTGTGAGAAAAAGCGTCATTTTCACCGCTTGAGTGACCACTCGGTGCACTCTTTCGGTGAAACACTCACGAGGCGGATACTATGCGAAAAAGTAGACATTGTATACTGCTAAGTGGAAAGCACAGTATATCAGCTTGACATGACCTCTTTTTTTTTGAACATATGAAAAAAAACCAGTGCTTTCTTTGTATTTCTCCTTTGTAGTGTTTAAGTAAATTCTTTGTATTTCTCCTTTGTAGTGTTTAAGTAAATTTTACCGTTTAATTATACGCAAAAAATGCAATTTAATATGGATATTGCTGTCTTTTACATATTGTTCTAGTATTTTATTTCCTCTTTTATGTCTGCATCAACGCAGAGAAAGATGAGAAGGTAGATATTACGTACGATATCTTGCGAATATGAAAACATATGCGTTTGATATCGTTAAGGAATAATCAAGTAAGATTCATTAACCACGTTCATTTTCCTGGTAATTAAATAAACGAAGTAAAGCAATGGCGAGTTCAACGCCTATAAAGATCTTAATGAAATCTCCAGTGTTTCAATTTAGTTTCTAAAAGAGTTACCTTTAATACTCCGTTCGCTATTTCTTTTCATAATCTGACGGTACAGTGAGAGCATATACGATATTCCGTTTGCTGCGAGAGAAGGACGATGTGGAAGGAAAACAGAAATCTATTTGTACATTCTAGAGCCGTCCGCAGCTAGTGGCGGAAAGGGAGAAACTTGGGCAGTGTTCCTTGGAAAATAGAAAAAACAAAATCTAATTTTCCGTCGCCAGCAACGTAACGGAACGTTATTGCGTTCACGACTTTACTTTGATAATTCAATATGGAGATGTAGCAGCGCACTTTACGCTTACGAAGACGAGGGACATGCTTGTTTTATATTTGAGACCTTGTAATAAGGTGCAAGTGTGGAAGCTGGCGAACGAGCGGCGGGTTAGCTTTTGCGTTTTGAGGTGCCTTTACCGGAGCATACTGCGCTCCGCCAAGCGTGAACAACTTGGCATCGGTGCCTATAATCGCAGCAAGGTAACGTGAGACGACCCGAAGAAAATGTAATATCCGTCCATTATCACGTTTTCCACCTCTAAAATGCTACACTCTGCTACAGTTTCCCCCCGCGGGGGGGATCGATAATCGCGGATGGCCTCTGAACAATGACGCTTGAATTTTTAATCGCCTTCACGCGGAAAGCACGGCCGATCGCGGCGTCGTCGGTCGCAATTCAGTATCACTTGTCACGGTCAGCGAAAATACGAAGCTTCTCTTGCTTTGTCAGATTCACAGAATTTAAAACGGTATGAATGTCACGTTTTTACGAGGTATATTTCTTTCACGGAGAATATACCCTGGACATCGCATACGTGTTCACGACTGTCGTCGAATGAATAATCAAATGAAAAACATAAGGACGTTTGTTTTAATATGGGACACTTTTATAGCTAATACCGAATATTATGCTCTCTCGAAAACTGCTGTTCTGGGAATAATAATACAATGTTTTATAAAAAAAAATAAAACAAATACATATATGAAGCAAACTCTTCAAGAAAACATTTCTTATCTCTTGATCAGGTGCGCTCGGTGATCCAAAAAAAGCTATCGCTGATAATAGATTTGATCGAATGGCCGAGGAAAAATCTGGACAGCGATATTTTACGAGTCCGTACTTCGGAGACTACGAGCATCGTAAAGCGATGGCGTGAGCTTGACAGCGCAAAAATTTCGTTTTACGATAAATAGCTGTCTTAAAGAGATAGAACAGCGTGTTTCTCGATAGCTAACGTTACAAAACCAGCGTTTACGTTGAATTACACTACAAATGTACATTTATCTATCAACATTTATAGAAAATTAATAAGATTATAAGCAGAAATATTCTACACGTGCACATTTCATACGTCTAATAATTTTTTAAATCTGAAATATATATTTATGTTAGGAAAAATTATTCAACGCATACAAAATATTTTACGCTACATATTATGGTTGTTTGAGAAATTGAATTTTATACAATTGACTGAATGAATGCAAACTGCATCGCGCCATTGAAAGTTTAAAAAAGCATTAAACTGAAATCTCCATCGAAATAACGTTGTATTTTTATTATTAATATTATTGAGACGACTGTAGCAAGTAAAATCCTCATTCAGGCAATAATAGTTTCTTTTCATTCTAAGCGAATCGATAAGTGTATCTTTCTTAAATGGGAATTTTTAGATCTCAGAGAGACAGGTTGGTCCAAACTGCAATTTAAGTAGTTAATCAAGTCAGGTAGCCAGTCACAATAATCTTTTCACCGTAAGTAGGGCGATGAGTGGATTTTGGAGATTCTCCTTGGATAGAATCTATTAGATCACCGCAAGTCTGTAGACCGACCCGGACGCTCTTGTGAAGAGCCAATCTATCCTGATTTCTATTCGCCGTTGCATTCGGGCTAGCGGATCGATCCAGTGTGGGCGAGGGTGGACTCAGTTTCGATCGTTCTTAGTCGTTCTTAGGGTAGTCGTCTAATCCGCTTGGAGGAACCCTCCACTTCGCGATTTCGTGTGTGCGTGTGATGATGACGCAGTGACCTCGGTATGTGTGGTATCCGCTCTTTGTCGCACCCTCGGTGCCGGCACGCTTCCCTTTCGGTGCGTCAGAGATGACGTCACGTAGCTAGGCAACCGCACCCTTGCGGCCCACGAAGACCCGTTTTTCCATGCCTTACGTCCCCAGCAGCCGTTTCTCATTGTCCTTCGTACTTACGGGCCGAAGGACGAGCTCGGGGAACGTGTGCACATACACGGGGACGGATGGCTCGATAAGAAATTACGTAGGGATTCCCTCGAGTGAAGAAGCGGATAGTTGTCCGGGTTGCCGGATAATCGCTCGAAATATGTCACACAGTCGGCAAGCTGCGCGTGATAATATAATTACCAGGCGGCGTCCAGTTCGATCTCGTTCTACAGAGTTTGTAGTTGAAAGTTTGAATATTGAGTTACCGATAACGATGTAGGTTTACGCTGTACAAACCGACGATACGTATCCCTCGGAGAGAACGAATTTCATCCATCAAATCCGTTATCCCAAGTACGTTATCGGTACTTTCTCTACGTCAAGATTCCGAACGGAACTTTCGAGAGATTCGCCACGTGATGCGTGGAACGATAAACGACAGCGAGTAAAACGTTACTCGCGCTGATTACTCCCACTCCCAGTTAGCCGATTGAAGAATCCACTTCACGTCGAGCGTCGTAAAAGCCAAAATCGTTAATCATTCGCGCATGAAAGTCAAATAATAATCGATTTGTCGCGTCGGCGTAGGATGCAGCAAGGTGCATTACTGGGAGTGACATCGATAATGCGATCCTAGGCGACGTGTCACAGCATTGATATATATCCTTGTCCGTTACCGACCCTCGTAAGGGACTTTTCGCCGAGAATATCTCGTTCACAAAGCTTAATATAGAAACTGTAGCTTCCCCTCTCACGTTCCGTCTTGTTGTTCGTGCTGTTTATCCGTGTCTGCACCTCGTGTGGTTATATATACGTATGTGCATAGGTATACATAAGGAAGATAGTCAAGCATGAATACGACACGGGCGACACGCTGGTCTTTGTTATACCCTGCGCATATGGCACAGAAAGGTATATTGCGGTAAAATAGCGATTTCTCGCCTTAAAGCTGCAGAGACTCTACGCGAGAACATACGATGATAATGAAATTAAGGTGAATTTAATATTCTTTGGATGTTTCTGCGCGGAATATTCGTCGCTTTATTCGCCTATCGGGCGTGCAATTCGCGTGCTTACTTTCTTGCGAAACAATCCAAAATTACGAGGGAGAAGTTTACAAGGGTAGAAGGGGAGAGAGGAGGGATAGCTCTTATTCGCGTGACTACGCGGAATACAAAGCGAAGATAAGGAGAATCATTATGTAACTCTGAGCTACCCACATTACTGAACATTAATACATCTACACTCGCCAAGATGCATTCATTCAATTAGCAACAATGAGTTAATCGTTATCGTCAAAATGAAAACCGCAGCAACGCCTCTTAATTAGCGTTATGGAAAATGAAGAACGGAAGAATGGTTGCGAGTGAAGCGTTTCCTCTCCCAGGACCATAACATATTCACATTTTCTCATCGTAATCGTGTGATTTTAAATTCTATCATTTGCTTATTAAATACAAGAGGATATGCTTTATAAATTATACGAAAATTAATGGATTCATTTAGATATTGATAACAGTCTCATTTCGGCATTTAAATGACACAATAATATAATCTAATTAATGGGAAAGAGGGTGAGAAAGAGAGAGAGAGAGAGAGGAGAGAGAGAGACAACGAGCAAAAGGCGCGGAGAAAAAATTGAAAAAATTTTAGAGTGAAAAGAATATAAGGTAACAAAAAAGAAAAGGAGAGTAGATAGAAATAATGTGTTTTACATGCTCTGTAATGATACTATTCCCTGCGCAAGATAGCAAGTAAGACAATCGACCTAAGCACGGAAAGCTGTATTAGGATAACGATTTCTCGTAATGATCCGTTTCGTCTATTTCGCGTCGGATTTCGAGTATGAGGATGCTCCCACCGAACGTATTTAGTTAATTCGCCGGTTCAAATATATAACTGTCAGCTCAATTTAAAATCGGGCTTTGATTGGACATACCAACCAAACATTTTGTTCACGGATTTTTCTGTAAAACCAGTTTCTGTAAAACTGTACAACACTGTATATGTGTGGTTGGAAATATCTAACAGAAAGACAAATCTCTCTAATTTGGTTTGCGGATAGCGCAGTATATTATCCTTTATACTCGATTTATAATAAACCTCAGCGCGATAACGAATAACTTTATTTCGTAATTCTATATATACCGCACATATCGCATGAATATTATATTTAGCTATGTGTTACTTTCGACATCTAATTTTTGGTTGTATTTTCAATTTTGTTTGAAATCTGACACAAAATTATCTTGCTTTATTTTATTTTACCATCTACGTATTTTAAATATCTTTACATTTTACTACTATTGTTTGCTGTATGAGTTTTCTGAAAAAATAATTAAAACCGTGTATGATTAAAGAATTATAAATCAGGGTACAAAAAATTTTTTAAACAATTTTTTTTGTTCTTAAAAATATTAATTTTAACATCCAAGAATATTTTAAAAAAAGTATCACATATCGAATTCCAAAATTCATAAAATTGAAATTATGAGTAATTTTGTATAAATATGCTCGAGTAAATCCATAATAAATCTGTATGTGTTATAATGTATAATATCGAAACGATTTTATTTCATATTTATGTAATGTGTGAAATTTCGCTCGTTTTGTCCGATATTGTTCAACACTTTCTATGATACAAAGAAACGTTTTTTAACGTCATTTTCTCTTTTTTCACATTTATGAAATATTATATTTTTCCGATAATTTAAATATAAATTCATATTTAAATATTATACAATTGCTCCGAAAGAGTTCCAGAAGATATACTATTTTTTATTAGACCACACTAAACCTTCGTTTAAATCCTTAAAGCTCTCTGTAAGATTGGTGATGTTGAATGAGCGCTCGACGTACAAGTGGCATAATTCTTTGCTTACAGATCTAGTTACATGTTCTTCGAAAGTTCTCGTTTTAGGTGGATGTAACTAGCTTTCCCTTTTTTCTCCCTTTCTCACCTCGCCCTCTCTCTCTCTATCTCGCCCCGCTTCTTATCACGATCTAACTTGTTCGATTACTTTCTCTCGTTTCAAGAATTCTGTTTTCGTCGATAGCGGATAGACCAGCAAGTGTACTTTTCGGATTTGTTCTGACGTCAGTCTTTGGTCTCATCCGATTTGATTCGATCTTTAAATCTGCCGAGTTTTTTATCAAGCTTATTAAAGTTCTTTTAGCAACAGTCGTTTATTAAAATTGTTATCGTCACATTTAATAATTTAAATTATAAATTGAAACATATACTATATCTACATATATAAAACTGTATTTTATATTCCTTATAGAATATAAACGACAGAAAATAACTCCAAGCTGCTTATAGAACTGAATAAGCTTTCTAGCTTTCAATGAATAATTTTTATCGATCATTTAAATTGTATTTTCGAGAGCCAAAGTTTCACAGTATTGATGATATAAATTGGCACGTTTCCGCAACTCTACTACAGTAGGGAATTAGGACTTGAAAATGATAGTTCGGAGCATTGCCGTAAAACCTAAACTCCCTCTTGGTTATTCAGTTATGAGAGTTATCTCGACAGTGTTTCCTGCACTAACGAGCGAACGCAAGCAACGTTCCGTTCATCCATCGCAATTTTATTGATTTAATACCACGCTATTTGTCCTCGCTTTTGTACATATGGCATTTTGTTGACTATTATCGCTATCGAACAGGAATATTTCTGTTGCCAATACATATGTATTCAATTAAACTCGCAATTATCAGATCTCAACATTATTGTTTGATGATTTGCGTTATTCGTATTATTTGCAGTGATACTGGAACAATTAACGAATAAAACTTTTTGAATAAAAACATGAGTGAAATTTAAGTATGATTTTAGAAAAATAAATATTACAACATTACAACATTAAATTTTCGAATTTAATGTAGAATATCTTTTTCTAAAGAAGTATAATAGAAGTATAAAGAACTATAATTTTCGAATATATGGATAAATTTTAATTAAACAGTTATTAAACAATTTTCCTTTAAATATAATAAGATATAATTATATCTAAATACGATCAAATAGATTAATAATGTGGCAATCAATTAGCGTGGAACAAAATTTGCGATTTAATTCAATTTACACCGAGCTATCTTGTTCGAATCTGCAAATTGCAGAATCGGGGGAGAACTATAATCGAGGAAGTCAAGTGCTGCAGAGCACGTGTTTCGTGTGACGGACTTGCGGTTGAATGTGACCTCTTATCGGCCATTGACGCACGCTTGTCCCTCGGTGGAATCTCCAATTATGAGTTCTCGACATCGGTTACGCTTCACGGCAAAAGACCGCGTTCGCGGGGGAATTTCCGGACCTCTTGAACTCGTAACCGACGTAGCCTCTTAGCATTCGATGTCGATTGTCACATCCCGCGGGGGTTAAGTTCTCCAAGTTTGCGTTCTCTTGCACAAAGGAACCTCCGGTTGTAAATGTTGACGCAATATCGGTCGGTCCGATTTCAGTGGCTTTGTCACCGAACTGAAGTATCTCGCATTGATATCGCGCCAGTGAAAATAGTCGACTAGACTTCCAAATAAAAATTCACTTCTGCAGTTCACAAAGGCATATAAAATTAAACTTAAAATTGAAATTGAACTTAGTTTATCTTTATATATTTTACTGTATACTTTTCTCTCTTTTATTAAATTTTTATTTATAAACTTTTATTAAATTAAATTTACGGGGTATTTAAAAGTATAAAATACATATACGCTCGCAGACACAAATCACAGAGAGTAGATTGATATTTTAAAGATGCAAAATGAGATTTAAATTTTTATTTTTATGTAGAAAGTTCTTAATCAAGACTCTTTTCGTATTAAATTTTATATTAAATTCGCCAATATTGCCTCACGTAATGGCGCACCGAAGTCAACAATATTTTCCTCCCAGCATAGAATGTATTTACGATAAATCGAGCGAAGTTCGATCCCGAGCGAATAGCGTCCCTGGCTGAATAAAGTTTACGAAATCTTTGTCGTGACAATCGTTCGACGTTAATGGATTTTAACTGTTATTATGTATGCAATAAGATGAGTAAGCGTTGTGACACTCTTAGCGAGAATAATGCAATTTCTGTGCTCTTCAACAAACAAGTTCCGTTGGTGTCTTGCGAATCTTTGCGACACGTTGCAGAACGACAGAAAGCTTTTGAGGCATTAGTATAGTGTATACGTACGAGGTATACCAGTCATGTCTCTCTGTCTCTCTCTCTCTCTCTCTCTCTCTCTCTCTCTCCTTCGTTTTGAGAAAATTTAGATAAGCATAAAATCCAACTTGCTTTGACGTTGCAATTTTTTACGACCCTATAAGAAAGCCTAGGTTGATTGTCGTTCTAAAATAATTGCGCGAAGACTAATGCTTCGTAAAATTCCGGCCGGTCGCTCATATGAGAATATCACCACGGGAACGGTGGATTATGCCGCCGTCGATGGCGGGGCAGTAAATTTTCTCTGAAAGTGTCGCGGTCGGAATTTGCGGAAAGACGCCGACGACATAGAAGAAAGTAATTTAGATCGCTCCTCAAAGGGACCCCAACTTGGAACGTGTCACGAAATTACTGCTCGGATCGTGAGTCAGGCTTCTTGTTGTAATTCTGAACAATTTTATAAGGATTCAGGAATTTAGACGGAAATAAACGGCCAATCGTTTTTATGCCAATATATTTTGTCGCATGTTGTAACGTAATAACTGTCTTATTATCAGAAGGAAATACTAACAAAAGAAATACTAACAAAGACGAGTCTTTGATCTTGTTTCTACGAGTAAAAATATAAAAATAGAATTATTGAATAAAATTATCGTGACTCGCAAAAAAATATCGATTCATTAACCACTTGAATGTTTGTGATAAAATTCGTGAATTTTTTCATACAAACTTTAGTGCAAAATTTTTGCGAAAAGTTGCTCCTTAGTCACAAGAGAGACGCGCGTAAAGAAAGCTCTAATCGATACATCATCGCGATGCAACGGGTGTACGACAAACTGTGACGAACAGTAAACAAGGTGTTGGCGCGTACTTCGTACCAAAAAAAAAATTGCATCGTTGCAACTTCAGCAATCTGTTTTAGTTTCGGAGTTAATATTCCTCTGGAGAGCTAAATGTGCTCCCCGCGTGTTTACGTTTACAGACGTATGTAGCGCCGATGTTACACATTATTCCGGCAATACATTGCACGCCGACGCGAAAGTAAAACGACTGTCAGGAAATGACGTGGGATCCTGAAGTTGAAGGAATGACTTTAGTTCCGTCGTGAAATCCGCGAGTAGAATTCGCGTGTGTTCACATTATAAGCTACCTGTACATTAAAAATCCGTGAAAATACGAACTCTAAGGGGATATGGCACTGTAGTTTTCGCGTTGTCGAAAAAAGTGCACATGATGAAAAAATTTACAACCTGCATTCATTATGATAAATCAATCCGGGTTACATTTGCAAGAGCTTTTTAAAAAGAAGATGTTAGATCGCTCAATAATTTTAAAATCATATTAATAATATTAATATCAACTTTTTATGCTTATTTAATATTAACTTTCTGTTAAACAATTTTCGATTTGTATAGTCGATTAATTTTATATTATACTTAAAACGTATATACGGAGAGAGACATAACGATCATTTTTAATTTTTTAAATATAATCTCTCATAAAATATATCTTAAACTGTAATCCCTCATTACGTTTGTATTATTTGCAAAAAGAAATCTCTTTTCGTACAAGAAATAAATTCATATGCGACTACCGTCAGGAATTCAAGTCGATCATTAATACGTCGTCGAACGGAGCTCTCTTACATGTATGTCCTTCTTATATAAAGCAAGCACGCAATAACTTCTACCTGTTCGTGAGCATCGTACGTGTTTGGAATGTTATTCTAGCGGGAATAGTTTACGATTTTATGGGACAAATGCTGTCTCGTTGCCTACGGACGGCATTATACTATCGCGTTATGTTGTCCCTATATACCTTTCACTCAAAATATAAACTGTACATTTATATAATCTGACAGTACCTTAGTCGATATAGGACAGATAAAGCGGTAAGAAGCTATTTCCTCCATGGATAGTCCCTTTTTTTTAACACGACGTCGATAAGAAATTTATCGACGAACAGCCGCAGCGATATCACGACTAACTTTTCATAAAATCATGAACTCGTTCATGACATAGCGGAAAATACTAATTATTTACGTAAATTGCTTTGGATGTCTCCGTGTGTCGCGGGTTTCCATAAAATATCACATTTCCTGAAAACTTGTTTAAACAGCTTGCGTATAAGTTAAGTAGATATTTGTCGCTCAAGTGCACTTTCGAGCACACCGATCGTTCAATTTCATTTTATAGAAAGGCTAAAGTGCACCTGAGACGAGAGACGGCAACGAAATCGTGTTCGCGCTCGGTGAAATCCTTCACATCTATCGATTTACACAGAACATTTCTATAGAATCAAATGTATACCACTTTACAAAAAAATAATATTTATCGAAGAGTATCATGATAGTAACGGATGCAAAATTAAGATAACATAAAATATTTACCACTTTCATGATACATGTTAGAGATACAGCTTCCGACTTCCAATTTTGTCCTATCTTTAAAACGATACATCTCTTTTAGAGAGGAAGTATCCTCTTAGATTTTAGATGCGTATGCTATCGGGCTAAAATAGCAATTTTTATAACTCACTCCATCTGGATGATATTTCGGCATGCCGGTCGGCGTCGTGTTGCTCCCACAAAATTCACCCAGAACATCCTGGAGCTTCCGCGTGGAATCTGAGAAACAATTAATAATTCGATAATTTAGCGCATTCGACTGAATTCTTTTTTATAACATTTTTCATTGGAAAATAGCAATAACTGTCAGATACAAAAAAATATAAATAGTACATTTTTTATAATGGTGAAAATTTTGATAGAATGGTGCTTAACAATACTAAATGTAAAAGAACATTAAAAATACAATTTTATTGAATGAAAAGATTGAATTGGTGCCATGTATGACGATAGTAAAAAATATTTAAAATATTCAAAAACCTTTTTGTCGTCTCACCTAAATTTATAAACCAATCGTTCTAAAAAGGATAAAAAAGTTAATGATAAATAAATTAATATTTTGCGAGATTTTTTTTCCCGTTGTACGATTCAACATGCCAGCGAATGTGGCACGAACAACTTTGTCTTTGATAGATTAGACAGTGAAGAGGACGAAGGGAGGGCGATTGATCAACCATCTTGGATTCAACTGTTTACAGAAGAAACAACGACGATAAATTGACTAATAATAGGAGGCCATTGGCCTAATCTACCCGCGTCGACGTCATAATGCACTTAACGGACTGAGGTATTTTTGGGCGACTACTATTTTCGAGCCGATTGACGGCCACGATGGATCGTATTCGGACGGGCAGATGATTAACGCACCCAGCTGAAATTCATGTTTCCGCCTCGGTGTCGACCCGCCCCGCATAACTGCTGATGATTATTGAACGATTGTTTTATAATAGTACGCACAAATAGGCCATAGGCAGAAACTCTGTGACAAAGAGATGTGATTTTCTCTCAAAAACTGCATTCATTATGATAAATCGATCCGGGTTACGTTTGCAAGAGCTTTTTAAAAAGAAGATGTTAGATCGCTCAATAATTTTAAAATCATAATAACATTAATATCAATTTTTTATATTTATGTAATATTAACTTTCTATTAAACAATTTTCGATTTTTATAATCGATTAATTTTATACTTAAAATTTTATTTATAATTATATGTTTTTATGTAGTGTTTCATTTATAAAGTAATGAGAAGAAATGTTTATTTCGCCAATGACAGTTAAAGAGCTGATAAACGTGACAAAACACTCGTCTAATTATTTTTTTACTAAATTATTGTAATAATATTACATTTATTCCGTGATCTCGTCCATCTCGTAATCGTACTTTTTTTCCGCGAATTCAAACCCGAGTTTTCCTTCGGCGTTTTGCGTGACGTTGTTCTATTTCGAATAAAAGATTACCGGGATGATAGCTGCATTACGGTAATGCCGGTAAATTTGTTGACGAACGGCGGCAATTCATTCCGCTCGCACGACAAAGTGCAACGTTTGTACGATGAATTAGTGCTTTCCTGCGCGAACGTTGCGCATGTTGCCTCTTCTCGAAAGACATGCTGGGCGTTGCTACAGAATCTCTCTGTCAGCCAGATGTAAAATACTAGACGACAAGAACACCTGTACGTCGTCAAGCCCGCGATTGAGGCGTTTATATACGGAAAATTTGAGACACTTTCGCTGTGGGCCGGTAAACCGCGCGGAAATACACGATGGAATGATATGAATTTCAACGTTGAAATTTATTACATCAGTGAGTTTATATACATATATGACAGGCGGCTTTATTTGCATGTTTGTTTTAATTATACATTCCAGTCGAGAATTCCTTCGTTCACGATTGAGAGCTCACGATTTTTACCCAAAGCAATATCCGCGAATATATCTACGAGATTTTCGCGAAAGCATCACAAGTTACTAATTGACACACAACTTTCGTAATTAAAGTCAATGTAAATTATTTTACAAACCATTTTTTTCAAGTAATATGCCCACTTTATAACAGAAGAAAACAAGCAATGTACAAATTGCCGATTATTCGATATTTTCCTTTTCAACGCGATAGTATTTACGTTTTATATCCATCTTGATGTATTTTTAATGGCTTTCATTCAACAAACTTCCAGTTGTTGACTTTCATTCTACGTAATTGAGCGGAACCAATTACCACTTCATTTCAGTTATATTTAATTGAGTTAAGTGCTATCTGTAATTAAAGATAGTACTTGGTTCTTATACATACATACATATATATAAATATATATATGTATACACATGTAAAATTTGAGAATATTCACTATAGCATACGAGGACTCTATTTATAATAATTATAGATAGTAATGTTTATATATTTCTATTTTTGTTTATGCATTTCAAGAAGAAAACATATGCTCTTTTATTCTATCAGAAACATGTAATTACAAAATATCTTGGCAAAATGCCAGAGCTTTTTATTACAACGTACTTTCTTATGGTTTGACGGTAACAGATAGTATCATTATACATATTATACTTAATGATTCAAATAACTTAATTTTTCATAATCCAAATATCGCACGACGATAGTCACTCGATAAGCGCGTCGTAAATTCACTTACTTCCATTGCAACGGAACTTTTAGAGAACACAACAGGAGAAGTCATTTGTATTCAATGAGTAAACTCACGATAAAATTATCGCGCACATTTGATCCGATCCGGAACAAACAAAATTACGCCAGGCAATTCGATTCATTCGTGCAATGCTGTGTGAATGAGCACCTAATTAAGTATAGCTTTAGGATTGCAAAGTTGAAAATAACGAGAAAAAACGTGAAAATAATACACTGACATTGGCATTGAAACAAATAGATGATATAAAATAGCCATAAATATTCTACTTTTGTTAAGAATAAACTGCATAGCAACTACGAATGTTGTAGAATATTACTAAAATTTTACAACTTCGCTTTGGTCAATTTTTTATATCAAATGATATTTCTTATCCAGGACTTTGAAATCAGCTTGCATATCGATAATTAATCTTCGTTAAGTGTCTACAAATTAATAACAGCGTCTATTAAGCAAAAATGAAGCCCAGTCTACAAAGTTGCTTGTGCTAAATTTTGTCGAGACTAGATAAGTCAAAGTTTGTTAAAACTTCATCAGCAACGC
This sequence comes from Tetramorium parvispinum, assembly GCA_011638315.1. Lineage (NCBI taxonomy): Eukaryota > Metazoa > Arthropoda > Insecta > Hymenoptera > Formicidae > Tetramorium > Tetramorium parvispinum. The sequence continues at coordinate 3,136 of VBVR01001246.1, read as the reverse complement.
GGACTTTGGGATTTATGACCTATAAAAAAATTCAAAAGGAAAAAGAGATAGTGCCGAGCTCTCCGTTGTGATATCCGCATTATTTTACACGTTTCAGCACTTTCTTTTTCGTTTGCTTCTTTTGTTACTTACAAGCTGCCAAGTCCTGAAGTTGTTGAAATTCCGCTGGCGAGAGCTTATCCCAGTGGAAGGCCATCCTTACTTCTGATCTATATGTCCCTCAGGACGAGTGGGCAAATGTTGGATACTGGAATTTGTCACCTGCAAATCAAAAGATATCGCTATCTGTAAAAACGCGATTGATACAGGTCCTTCGACATAACTTCGTCGTTCAAGAACTTCATGTAGAAATGACTAAATACTTCTACATCTTGTTGAATTACATTTGAAATCACTTACTCGGATTATATAGAAAATAATGTGACCAGATTCGATAAGCTTCAGCTAACTGATAAATATTTCAGCTTATTTAGCAATTAACTGTAGGATCAATATATTGAGCCAACTCTTTCAAATTTTTTTGTCCTTTACATATCGTTAAAGAAATATTACCGATTCTTTTGTATAGCACACACAGAGCTAATGGAATTCATTTTCTGAATATTAAAGGTAATAGCTTATAATAAATTATATAATAGATTCTTATGCTCAATCACGCGAATGGAAAACGCAACGTATATCACTTAAGTAAATTAATACAAAATAAAATTAACACAAATTAATTAACGAAGAAAATTAAAGAAGAAATCAAATTTAAAGTGTCGAGGATTGTGTAGTTTTAGTTGGATAAATTATTTGTTGGATCATCCGAGAAGTAAGCTTGCTGTTGATTTACTATTTGTCAGTGGTTTGTACTAATATAGTCCACCGCAATCTCACACGTACATTCGTTGCATCAGTCGCTCGTGCTGCTAAAATTACAGATTTATGGTCGCTGTGGTCGCTTTTCTCTCGTTGTAAAACGCGCCTATGAGCAAGAGAGGAATCCGGACGATCGAATGTGTTTCTCCCACAAACATGTGGTAGCGGCTGGACACATGCTCTGTCAGCGAAACCCATAGCGTCCGACGAAACTCATTCGCTCGATGCTTTGAACGTTCGCGATCCCTTTTCACTGTACTGTCTTTAGCTGAGTCACGATAAAACTTTATCCGAGAGAAAAAGCTGGTACGATATTCGCACGCGTTCAACGTATCGGAGCTTTTTTTCAAAAATTCGCTACAGTCAGTTACACCAGACACTAACCCGTGAAAAATTACATTTTTGTTGAAATACGATCTATAATAAACGATAAGTCGATGCTATAATACATTTAAAAAACGTTTCATTCTTTTTAAAAAATAATCTATATGGACCGTAAATTAAAAAAAATTATTTTATGAAAAATTACTACAATATGTATGTTGCGTTTGTATCGCTCTTTAAAATTTCATCAATTTCTCCCTGCTCAGAAATGAAATAGCACATTTATAATTGCGTTTATTTATTACTGACAATGAGAGATTTACATTTATTATTGTTTTATAGTTCAAGTGATTTTTAATTTAGCGATTATTAATTTTCAGACGATTTTATCTTCTGCTCGTAACGTAGCCGCTATAACAATTGATTGGTATTAACAATTTGATTACGTCAAATAATAAATTTTAACTGTTACATGCAAATTATATAATCCTTTTTTTCCATGAAAATTATGGAAAATTAATCGTTATCTCAAGCGACGCTAACGAGTCTGTGAAACAAAGCGCGGAGTGTTGCGATAATAAACTCACTCATCAATATTGATTTGAGATATTCAAGAATATTCGACGTACCTTTATTTTACAGGGCGCATTAAACATTTCATGGTAATGGCAAATTGGTCCGTGTACATACGCCGCTCGGCGATTGTTTTTGCGTTCGCTGCGTTATTGTATACATATTACACATACAAAGTAAGCGGGTAACACGGTTGCTTTGTTGTCATTTGGGCGGGCGAACGAGCGGCGTCGTGAGCTGCTCCGTGTATCGCCGCATTATAGCTCCACGAAATGCTGTTGCGACAAGTGCTAGGAAACGCGATCACTCCCTACGTACAAGCGATTACCGAACTACATGAATAATGAGCTCTCGTAACGAACGATGAGTAAGCAAGTACTCGAAACGACGGCCGTTTAATTGAAACGGATATTTTACACAATTTGTTCGTTAGGAGCGAGAAATCGATACGCGAACGATAGGGAACGAGAGTTAAATTACTGTTTCGTTATCTGAGATATAATCGTTCCTTGATTCAATAATATTTGTCAGTATCGGAATGAAATTGCCGATGTTCTTCGGCTTTTCGGCTTTAAAAGGAACAGTGATTAATGACGAATTGCTGAATACATCGCGATTAACTTCGTCACTTAATATTTGTCGTATAATATAAATTTATACATCGATGATCGGCGAAAATTCCTCAACGCTCGAAACTCATCCATTTAAAGGAGTCGGGTCAATAAGGCGGGTTTTTTGGCCCACCACCGATCGGTCTCAAAGTGTGTAGTTTTATTTTTCTATCCAAGGCTCATATCGCCCTGAAATGGTTTCTCTAAAAAACGATTTGATTCAGAGATATAACCATTTTTAAGTTTCCATTTTACAGGGAATTTTGTACTTTAAGGCAAATCAAGATGCGTTTCATACTCTAAATATTGTTCGCGCAAGATCAAACTTTTCTAAAAACTGCACATATATGTGCACTATAACATATGTCAGAGCCATTTTTCGTGAGGTGCTTAACCTTCAAAAAGAGGCTTATTTTTATAATTTCTTTTACATTAACGCTAAAATATACAGGGTGTCCGATAATTATTGACACAACGCTCGTGTGCAGGTAGAGTGGACCAAACTGAATCGAAAAGTCCTCTACCATTTGCAATTTTCGTAATAGTTAACGAGGTATTAATTACACAGGCACACAAAAAAAGAAAAGTGGTTTGGCCTGTATATTAGACTAGTGTATTCCTATGTATTTTGACCCGCTGAATCCAAATCCGAGGTCAGAATTGGTAGTTTAGCTCCTTGTTCCGAGCAAACCTCAAAAAAGATCAAAATTCCGTAAATTTTGACCTTTTTTTGAGGTTTGCTCGGAACAAGGAGCTAAACTACCAAT
>VBVR01001245.1:0-32664 GCA_011638315.1 Tetramorium parvispinum | reverse complement strand
AGATAAAACTTAGCAGTAAATTAGTTCACGTACACATTGCATTATTGTCTATACTTTGATTCTGCAAAAGGATTTTTAAATTTATAAAGGCAATTAAAAGATTAATGAATATAAAATAAAAAATGCTCGATCGGTAACTTTGTCACTTTAGGATCCCCTTAACACGATTATTTAACAGATAATTTTGATAGAAAATATTTTTTTAAATTAATTACAATTTCAATGATTTACTTTTTGCTTCTTTATTCCCTTCTTCATCTCCCTTAGTCTTATTGTTAAAAATTTATTTTTTCGTAATTATATTTTCATACGCGCTGCGACAGCTTATTCAAAGAATACAAAATTTCAGACCCGTAAATCCGTTGTTCTTTAAATCTCAGTGTCTTCGTGCGCTTTTACAATTCACGATAATTCTCGGGTGGTTACTCATCGGTGCACCTACTCTACATTCCACTTTTACGATATTACGTTACGCCGCTTGGAGATGGAAGCGGATCATTACGTTCCATCGTGTGTCATTTAACAATATGACTTACCGGGCGATACCAAGAAAAAGTGACCATCGTTCCCCAGAGAAGGGCCAGTAAAGGTCGGGAAGATGGTATATACGTGGTATCCCGGTAGGATCGAACGGGAGAAGTCGTTCTATTGACCCGTGGGAAAAATCCATCGGAATAGAAGAACACGGCCGGTGGGGTCTAAAACTCAATTTGTCAGCGTGTCGTAGCTTTCGGAATCTCCCTCCTAAGAATACCGTCTTAGCCTTTTAGGGCCTCACGTCTCATCTAATGCGTATTTTTGTCATATTGTAGCAAAACTCCCTTTTCCTCTTTCTTTCCTTGCATTATGTTTTATTTCTTAAAGAAAAATAAATAGTAGAAATTTATACAGCTGAAAGTAATTGTATAATGTTATGGGCGAACTTAGAAACATTTTTCTCTTCGAAACGCGCGATCATGAGTACTTTGAAGAATTTATTTACTATTGAATCATTTGGAAGCTACAAAAATCATTGTAACCTATAGAAAATATTTTTTATTACTGTGCTGTAAATAATTTTCTTTTCTCTTTTTACTTCTCTTTTTCGATGTTCGATTTTTTTCGGAAGAAAAATATGTGAAAATTTAATTACTTTTAAAAGCTTTTTTTAGAAATAATTTAGCTTGCTAAATTAAAAAATGTAACGTAAGAAGAATTCGAGACAAAAGTTGCAATATGGTGGATGCAAAGAATAAAATATCTTCAACTTCTGATGAAAGTTTGTATTGAGTTTGTATTGAGAAACTTTCTGATGAAAGTTTACATTGTATTGATCCGTTTGTATTACTCGTATTTTTATTTGCCGAGTATATATATAATTTGTACAATATTTGTAAAAAGATAACAAAACATTGATAAGAATTACACAATAAGATTCATAAGTTTTCGGTCTAATTAATATCACATATCTGTAAATATTAATCAATAGTAACTTTTCTAATCCTCTTTCATTGAGATTTAAGAATTTCATTATACATAACACAAACATCATCAAAAATTTATTAGAGTTATATTTAAGAAATATTTTATACGATGATAATTGCGCATTGTAACAAATTTGATCAATTTGAAAAAATTTGAATATTTCTATACATATTTATTTTTATTTTATAATGACGTTTATCGCAATACTTTTGCTAAATAATCCTATTTAAAATTAATAAAATAGTGACTCAGTATTTATGAAATATAGTTTTTTAAATGCCGAACATGAATGTATATCCTACTGGATGTAAAGGATTAATATAAAAAAGATTGATATAACAAGATATAAACAGTGACATATCCGTAAACTCGAGAAAATTTCCTTCTAAGTTGACGATCATGTTGAGAATTTTTTTACGAGAATACACTTTATCAAACCATCGTTGTTGATCGTTTCTTCGATTTTTAATCAAATCCTCGTCTGACATAACATAAAAACGATGAACGAGAGGGAAACGAGATCGATGAAGCAAGGGCACACTAGGTCGCAAAGCAAAGATTCACCCGTGACGAAGGAATTAGGTTACTCGAGAAGTGGATGCTAAAAAATTCGTAGAGGGTGAAAGAATGGCATTGGATGAAAGTACCGCGCGTAGGTGAGCATCGTAACGTCAGGAAGAGAAGGTGGAAAGTCATTACCGCAACAAAGAAGATCGGAGCAATCGAGCTTAGTTCAAGAAGCCTATCAGTAAGCTTCAGCCGCGACTAAAGAAGCTTCCGACGATTTAAGTGTGGTACCTGGGGGAGAAGACGGACTCGAAAAATTGGTCGAAAAATGTCTGAAAAGGCGTCCTTTTTGGCACAGAAAATCAGAGAAGGAAGGAGAGAAAGAGAAAGAGAAGGAAAAAGAGAGAGGGAGAGGGAGAGAGAGAGAGAGAGAAAGAGAGAAAATTGCCAATCTTTGTGCGGTAATAATATAGAAACCAAGGTTGAATTTTTAAACGCGAGCAACACGAGATATTCACTCGCTATCCTTGTGTACTTTTTTCCCGAAACATCCCGCAACGAAGCCAGATTTGCGAGGCGGATGAAATGCAAACGACACTCGCAACAGAAAAATTCCGACGAAAGTGTTGTGAATAAAGAGAAAGATCGCTGAGAGTTAAGCGGACTTTCGAGCAACACTCCGAGGTGAGATTTCCTCGAAAGAGGAGAATTATGGTCTCGAGGGATCGAAAGAAACGGGGGCGGAATTACAACCCCTATTTGTTTTCACTTTCTTTTAACACTTCCATAACTCTTTCTATTTCGACTCTTTTCGACTTTGCGCACAAAAAAAGTTTCCAGTCTGATGATTTTATTTTATTTTAGTTTTTTTACTGATCTTTCTACTGTGAGGTTTGCATGCGCGCTTCACAGTCATCTCTATTTTGCACGGATAATTAGTTTTCTCGTTCGTTTCCTGCAACCCTTTTTATCGATCCTGCCATTCGCTTTGTCGGTTCAGTCTTTTGACTAGACTAGCTCGTACAACGTGCGGAATCCCAAAATGAAGTTTGTCGAACGATCGGGAGTTGATGGGCATTTAGTTCGATTCTAAAATGTTAGGCTTTTCATTTTCTGCGATTCGATAGAAACACGATAAAAGAGATTTCTCGTTGAACAGAAATATCTGTGCATATTGCATTTGATTAATTATATGTCATTTATTTTTATATTATTCTTAGACTTGAAATAAAATTGGTTTTAAAAAATAAAATCGACAGTTAGCAGGAAGAAAAAGGCAAACTTGATAAATGAAAAAATATATATATATCATATATTATGAATAAAAAATATTTATCATTTACAAAATATTGCAGTTACATTATATAAATTTATTGTTATGATATTTAGCCTCATTTTTATTTCTTTCAAGTCTTCATATTCGTGTTTCTGGTTTAAGATCTCAGGTCGCGTAAAGAGCTGTGTCAAAGAAACGAAAATAAGCTGGCATTTAAAAACGATCCTACAAAGGCGCCAGATAAAACGCAACCGTTCAGAATTTTCCAATATTTGGATACGTGACCTGCGGCGAAACCGCGAACGTAAAATCTGACTGCGCTTGATGCCGTGTTATCGGCGTTACACATGCAACGATCCGACAACTATCCGCACGACAGATATTCGTTTTCACAGGCATTAAGGGGTCTCCGGTGGCCTCTCGAACTTTCGTCCGCGGATGAGAGACACATGAATTTCCGTTATTGTCTCTAGTCTCTGTCCCGATTTCCGGTTTCCTACATGATAAGCGTCGAACATGTCGCGTGTTCCGGACACGTGATGCACGCGACGTCGACTTCTAATGAGTTTCGATTAACCGGCTAGCACGCAAACGCGTGTATTGCGTTAATCTCACATTAATGTGATTTTAGGTCTATTGTTGAATAGAATTCTCTCACATTACGAGAAAAATTCGAGATTTAAAGCGCTTAAAGTTGTGATAAATGCAATCCATAAGATTATAATCATAAATTTTACTAAAATTTATTAAATTTATGAAAATTCACGTATTAATTTGATATTTATTTATGTAATTTTTTATTTTTTAACATGTAATTATTGTATTAATTTTAGTTTATTATCCAAACATTAACTAAAGAATATATAATAATATCTCATTCATATTTATGTACATTCACATATAATACGCATTTTAAATATTATAAAGCAGGAAAAATATTGAAAAATGCGAGTGAAACACTGAAATAGGAAAAAATCAATATTATCAATATTTCCAATATTTGACGTGTATAAGCTTATTATTATATATGAATACGTCCATTGAATGCATTTTGTTTACGTTAAAATACATATTAGTGCACTCCAGTTACTGGATAAAGCAACAGTCTCATGGGATATTTAGCACATGCAAAAACATGCTTTGTAATTTAGCAGCCCCAAACAAAAGCAGTTCCCGTATTATAACTTTTTCTGGATAGATTTTTTTCCATACCAATTTCTTCTTTCAATATACATCCAGAACACATGATGGTTCTGTTGGAAAAACTATGTTGGTGATGGTAATAATAAATCTGTAATGCTGTCTACTATTGATACATCATACTTTAAAAAATGAAATAATTTCAATAATTTAAAATTATACTACATAATATAACAAAAGTATTCATATGTTATCAGTATACAAATACAAAAAAAAATTTGAGTCATCAGCAACAGCAGCATCAGAATTCCTGGCAACGTAGATTGCGATACCTCTACAGAGCAGGGTGGAGTGTAATCATGAATCATCTCCAATAATTCATCATGTGCTGTATCGATCAGTAATATCCTTACTGATGACTGAGTTTTCAGTGTCTCCATTCCCTTTATATAGCATTGTTGGTTAATTCTTTCTTACGAGTTTAACTGAACGTCTTTGCGACATCTAGCGGCGAATGGGCCAAACGCATGCTATCTTGATCTATACGTATCATCTACGTATGCGCTTGTGTAAGTCCCACACGCATTGGCGTAACTAGAAAATTTGCTTGGCAGGGTCCAAAGTCTTTCAGTTTGAAAATTCCTATTATGAGGTCTTCTACTGCTCGCAGTTTATTGTGGTCTATAATTTCTTCTTTCATTGAAATAGAATGTGTAATAAGTAAATAATAACATAAATTTTAAATAAAAGATAATGCAATGATAAAACTTGCGAAATCTAAATAAATAAGAACAAATAAATAAGAACAAGAAAAGTATTTCCGACTTCTCATGTCAACGCTCTGAGTTGTGTGCCGTGATAATTTTTATTTAAATTGTTCATCTTTTCTGGGAGAGGAAACGCGAACCTCTCTGATTTCCACGTAATTACGCCAATGACTGCACGTGTTCGCGATTGAGGTAGGAGTAGGTAGATTTTGCAAGACTCAATCCTCTCGCGCGCGTAAATATTTCATGAGTTCTTCTGACGTGCTGACTATGCTGAATCATTGCATTTTTAGTGAAATATATTTTAAGACGGGACCAACAGCCAAAAAAAGAAATAAAAACGACTCACATATTCTTTTGCGTAACAATATCTTCTCGAGGCGTTATCGCATGCAGTTACATAACATATAATATCGCAAATTGTAATTTTAAAAAGCGAACGTTTTTCATGCAAAAATAATAAGTTAATAAAAAGAGCAAATATGTTATTAATTCTTCTGTTATTAATTTTCAAAGTTTCGATTTATTTATGTAATTTTTTATTTTATTTTTATGTAATGTTATTAATTCTTCTGTTATTAATTTTCAAAGTTTCGAGAACAAAAGCTTCGAAATAACGTTATTCTATATTTTTTATTTATTTTTGCACAAAAGGATTCTATCGTAATATGATTTCTTCTTTTCTATCATAATATAATTTTCGACATATTTTGTCTATTCCCTTTCGCCATTCTTCTCTACATTTCTAGGCTTGTTAAACTTGAAGATTTTATTAAAAAATATCTTTTTTAAAAAAATATGAATCTATTGAGATATTTGTTTCATCAGATTTGAGAAACATCAAATTTATAAACATAGTACTTCATAATGTGTTATATTATCCATGTGTTATAAAAAGACTATTACATCAATGATAATATTTTTTATAAGTTATTTAAAATAAACTTTTTATGGAGTTTTTAAACATGAAAATAAAATTAATTAAAATTTTATGGAGATTTTAAATATGAAAATAAAACGTGCTGATTCTATATAAATTTATTTAATATGCATATCTTTATACATGTTGGTTTGTATTATCAATACTTTGTGAATATAGTACAGAAATCGTATGAACAGAATTAAAAATTGTGAACGTAACATATTATCTATTGAGAAATATCGTGAAGAAATATGGCTACGTAGTTCAACGTCAACGTTTCATGAACATAGAGGCATAGCGATCTCACTTGAAATGTGGTCATGACGGGCTCTCAGACTTCTATACTGTACCAACAGACAAGTTTATTGGCCTACAATGATTGACATAGATTTAAATAAAATATAAAATAAAATATAAAATAAAAAATTAAAATATATAAAAATTTATGATGTATTAATAAATAATCTTGTGGAAAAGAGAAGAAACGTAAAGGTCTCTTTTCGCCTAATTATTTGTCTTACTTTACATTTTGTACAAGCATCAAACAATCCGTGATCAGATTTAATAACTAATTTCGTCCTAATCATTTATTCAAGTAACTTACAAGTATAATATATAAAGTGCATGATAAAGTTCTTTCTCTTTATACTTCGAAATGTAATAAATAGGATGGGGGATCGAACTTAGGACCTGCCTTTTATAAGTCGATCGATTTCATCTTGAACTATACTTTATCTCACTATATATCTTTCATATATATCTTACATATATGTACACACACGACGTTTGAAAAATTAATATATATACATATACACAGGCACGTGGACAGAAAATGATTTACCGCATCTGAAATTTTTTCACTAATGAAGTTAGAAAGAAAAATATAAAAGTTAATGTAAAATAAATAAACAAATGAAATTAATAAAAGATGTATGTATATATCTATTTGAGTGTAGAGTTTTTCAAAACGACTTCAAAAATTTTGCTTTTAATAATTGATTATCCTATATAAAAAATATGAACATAAATTCTATTTTCATACTTCTACTGCAATATAAATATATTGTATGTATGTATATTATACACATGTAATATAAAAAAAATATAAAAAAATTGCGCCCCCGGGTGGGCTCGAACCACCAACCTTTCGGTTAACAGCCGAACGCGCTAGCCGATTGCGCCACGGAGGCTGATGTGCCTCTTTTTATATTATATATTAGAAAGGTGTAGATATACATACATATATGTATGTTCTATTTATATGTGTATACGTATGTATGTATACATGTGTATATACATACACACACACACACACATACATATATATGACTAAATCTGTTTAATTTAAACAATTAATGCAGTTTAAAAACTAATATAATTATAATTCACTACATTTTTATATTTAAAAAATGTTAAATAAATTTTTTTATTATATGTTGTGATAAAAATTAAAAATCTCTTAAATTTTTAAGACGAAAGACAATTATGCTACGCAATCGCATAATTGTGAAATAATTCGACATAAGAAAAAGAACTGAAAATAAATATGCTCGCTCGATTACATCACGAATATATCGCACGATCATTTTGATGTTATTTGTATATTCAAAAGTAGCATGTTTCTGAAACTGCCATTATCTATTGATTGCGTGTGATCGGCTCGACAAGAAACGAAAAAACCAGTGCCTCTTTTATCGTCGGATAATAGTCTGCGAACAAAAATATGTAAAATTGGCATGCAATAATCCAAGCATATGTCATAAAAATACGACAAACAGACCGGTCTGCTACGGTGAATAAAATCAAATGTGCGAAACTAGAAAATTGCGTAACATTGATCCTTACAGTTTTATCGACAATGTTTGTATTGAGCATTGAAACCGATGTACTTTCAGTGAATTTCAATTTTGATATTGTAGACACGAGAAATGGATCTCTGTATTTATTCGTGGCGATGAAAATGTTTCAGTCAGCTTTATTTTTTTGTATCGACAAAATATTCGGAAATGTATATGTGTGTGCATATATATATGTACTTATATTGATTAGACATGTATGTGGATTTAATATACTTAACTTGAAAATTAAACTTGTCAGATTACAGATGGAAACAATTTTCGATTTTGGTAACGTAGATGACTTGTTTGCATTTTCGAGTGGACCCACATTACATAGCTTGACTTTTTAGATCACTTCACATATAAAAATATTGAGATACAATTATCGGAGAGTAAATATTTTATGAGATATTTTATATCAGAGATATACTATATTTTGATAAAATATGGAGTGTGTATGTACGCATGTCCTTTTTTTATATGAAAGTTTCTTTTAATTTTTTGTTAATCAGAATGTTTCTATGTGCTTTGATGCACCAATTATAAAAAATTCTGTATATGTATATATATAATGTTTGTTATAATGTATATATATAATAATTATAGAACTTACTGAAATCGTACTAGTTTTACTAGTTAGCAAGGAAAGTTTTTCATAAAGTTTTATTAAGAAATCTCTCTCTCTCTCTCTCTCGCAATTTTGAACTTTTCAAAAAAAGTGAGACATTTTGTAAGCGCACATAATCGGCAGTGATCGATATTTCCGCGCTGCGAACTCGCCGTAGACTTAAATATATATTTACATCCAACTAAAAATTGTAGTCGATATCGGTGGACTCAATCTCACTCTTTACGTCGACATTCGCAGTAACATTAAAATGCAACGAATGCAAACATTCACGGTAGAAGCTGAGCCGAGAGTGACGCGGGTAAAATAATATTCATGAAAATATTTTTGCCCGCATAACTTGCCGGAGCATGATTCTCAAATCCAAATAATACGTACGTTCAGGAATACAGAAATGCCCGAGTTTGGCATGTGATAATAAAAATAGAAACAAGCACTCGTCAAAGAGCTTTGCATGGAGGTTCAAAAATTCTAGACGCACTGCTTTAATCTCTCCGACAGTGTGGATCGCGAATATTTGCCATATAAAATCTCTTGGAAGCCCGAAATCTTTTATTGTTCATTTCTTTTATGCGAAAAGTTTTGTATTGAATAAAAATTCAGGGAACAGCAGTGTCTCTTGAAAGAACATCAATTTCACGGAATTTTCAAGTTTCATAATTATCCACAAATTAGATGACAAAGCATCACCTCGAAAGTCTCGTTGAAACTTTTCTTCATCCAGACGATGTATATGCAAATGCTAAAAGTAATAGCGACGCACAGATATACTTTAGATTCTCTCGACCGGACTACTTTCTCGATGTTAAGCTTGTATCTGGCCGCACACTATATTTATATATATATATATATGTACATATAGACTCTTGAGCTTCCCGTCAATTTACATTGTTGGCACTGGCTTATATCACGGGCCGTTTACGATCATTTATCGGCGCCGACGTCGACATGGAACTTAAGGCACTTAGGGCAAATCGTGATCTACGAGCGAACCAAGAGGGGCACGGCTCCGAGGGAGCGGCTCAACTCGCCTCAAGACACCTCGAGATAGCTCCCGTTCGAAGTGCCGTCACTAATTAAGAAATACTTCCCTTGACGCCTACCCTAACAGCTCGGACACGCCTGATTCTGACCCACACTCTCGCAAGGCCGACTAACGGCAACCTTTATCTACTTATCATTTCAGAAAAGAAAAGCGAGCTTGTTCGCGTTTTTTTTTTTTCAACGTCTTGGCGTCGCAAGAATAACGCGATTGTGTTATTGAAAATAAAATAACGAAGATAGAACTTTTCTTACAGAAGGAAATTCACAATACAACATACCATTAACTGCATTTTTATAATAATAATTTTTCAAGCATTGAAGACTGATTTATGCCACATAAACCCGATTTTTTAACATGCTACTATATTTTTTGGTTTTATATTTAATTAGCGTTATTCCTGCATACCGATAGTATTGAAACAAGCAACGTTGCAGTATCAAAACGTAGCTCTGTACCATTTTGCATTTCACAGTTTCGAATGTTTGTGATAAAACTAGCAGTACTAAATGAACTGACAACAACAATATGCGATTCACACAACTGTGAGTCAACTCACATCATGGAAAAGTTTTGTTGGGTTAGATACCTTAATTTCCCGTATTTTTAATAGCGCACTGATACGATTTGCACGACTCTCGCGAACTTATATCCCACTTGAACCGTGTCTTGGATCTACGTTGGACTTCAAATTAAAATCTAAAAGTTAAATGTAAGACGCCAGATCAAATTTACTGAGCAATCGGTCCTTTATATGCGCATCGAATATATATTTTCGAGCAAATACGAGTCCATGAAAGTTGGATTAAATCGTTCCTGAAGAGCGATCCGAATTGTCTTCGAAAAGCTCCATAAGATTCAAACAGCGTTCTTTCTCATAAAATTAGTGGGTGTATTCAATTAAATAATCGAGGTAAATACGGTAACAAACTCTTTACACAAATGTCAATTGCGTTTTATCATACAAATGGCAATTTAAAGCATTAACATGGCATTTATAATATCGTAATTAGTACAATTTTCGCTTCGTTTTATTCTACGTCATTATTTTATGTTATTTTATTTTCTTTATATTAATTATAAATTATAATTATATTAGGAGTGAAAAAGCTGTGCTCGCTTTTATGTCGACGTTTCGCGCGGTTGTTTCTATTAAGTATCGAAATTCGATCATTTGTGTCGCATAATACATGTTGTCGCTGCTTATCGGAAGCGTTTGAAATCGCGTTACGTAATCAAAATTGTGTCATCATGTCGAGGGCCGCTGGGGTACGATGACGTTTAATTGGACGATATTTGCTGAACGCATGTAATCACCTGTTGCACGCAGGATGCGCCCCGTTAACGTCGACGCGCTAAAATAAATTCCCGTCGGATATTTCTAAGCGAAATCGGCATTCACCCCACGGAGCGCAGGGTATGTTTCCAGGCAATTTAGAGCCTTCCATTCGCCAACCACTGCAAGCTTTACAAGTAACAGAATAGGATTCAATCCTGCGCGGAATCATGTTGAGATAGAAACACAATTTGATTTTATCGCTTGTTATTATATATATATTTGTCATAAAACGTGTATATAAATTACACAATTAGCAAATTAGGTAAAAATAGCAATTAAAAAGATACGATAAGATATTCTTGAACATACTTGCATGCAAAACTATAATGAAATGAATTTATTAACACGGTCTCTACCGCGTGGGGGGCATTTGCACCCCCGTTCAAGACGCCTATTATGGAATGGTCGTTTGATATTTGCGCTACTACATATAACATTATCACGAAGTATTTCATAAAATCATATATTGATACTTAAATGTTATATTTAATACATTTGAAAATATCATTACACTTTTTTCTTAATGATGATGAATTTATAGTCTTATAAACATTATCCACAATACATGTTATAAATAAAACTATTAGTCTCGACAACGTGAGGCGCATGCGATCCACGCGACCTGAACGGAAAGTTACCGAAAATCGATTCGGGCAAAGAAGGGAATGTGTTAAAGTTCTTGCGATCGAATATCATAGAGAATTTATAAATATAACAAAAGGCTCTCCCTCAATCTTTGTCCATTCAACTTGACTTACCCTTGGTTGGCTATCCGTTAAATCTTTTCCGTTCGTCACGGGCGATGTCTTATTGGGTCACAGGGTATGCGTGTGCATGTCCTTCGGATTCCAGAACACGCCGGAATGACGAAGGGAAGCCCGGGAATACGTTGGTAGTGTCGATGGTACGGTCGACATATTGGGATTTTCATTTGAACAGTAGGACGTTGTGGAATGTGACGCGGATCGAAAGTCCAGAAATGAAATAATCCTCGCGAAATGGGTGACCTTATATCCGGTACGTATGTCGCTTACACGTAAAAAGTATAGCTGTCAATTTATTTGACACTTATCATTTTTCTCGAGCAAAAATACCATCACCTTTGTGCTATCGTGCATTAAACGTGAGCAGTTTATATTTTTATACTAATTACCAAATAAAATGAAAAAGTCCTTTCATTATCTGAAAATAATTAAACATGAATAATTATATATGACTGTATTATACTTTAAATTAGTTCTAGTATTTTTTATTTCTATAATTTCAGAAATAAAACTTTCAAAGAATTGAAGAATTTTGTCTGTATAAATATGTAATTACGATATCAAACATTATATATGATAGTACTATATTATAATTATTTTTCAATAAAGTTGTAGAAATGTGTGTTTGCTATATATGACAAGTTGCTCCGCAGAAATATTCATATTGTATGAAGGATCCGCATCAAAGTAATACTAATGGAAAGACAATCTCAATCCCTTCTGAGAAGCTGCTCCTAAAATATCTTTCGTTCTTAAAAAGTTGTTTCTTGTATTACGTCTTTGCACGAAACAAAAATATATTTTATTACAGTACGTTAGAATAACGTTTATATCGTGCATAAACGTAATAGAGAAACTCCTCTCGGGTCTATCGAAAAATATTTTAGGGCCGGCTTCCTCAGGTTGAAATCAGTTTTCCCTCAGAGTTGTATTCTTGATAACGCATATTTCTCACGCGATATCGATATTGCGACGAGAGCCGGCTGGCGTGTAATACGGCGAACGTGTATTTTCCGTGGCAATTGTTGAGAATAATCCGAGAATAATCGATCGGCAAGAACGGCATTTAATTATCACTAAGGGAATTGTCGGACCGCTTCGAGTTGTCGGATTATCGCGCGTACCGAAGTCGCCCGAAGCAAATTAGCTCCGTGCCTTGATTTCATGCAATCATCCGTGGCCGAGAACCGAGCTGTGCACGAACCGCCGATTAGGACGCTTGTGTATGCGCAATTGCATCGGTCGCGAAACGAACGCCCGCACACGGAATGCAACGACCTATCGATCGAAAGCGAGTCGCTTCGAGTCTCGCGGTTCGCCACCGAGAGGCGAGCGACCAATTTCGGGGCACGAATTATCCCGATAGGAACTTTGTAACGCGTACACGTTATTATTACCGCGATAATTGGATCGGTCGGTTTGCCGATACAGCATTGACGATCGCAGATGAACTTTGGTCGAAAAAGCCAAAATATCTGGGGCGCGGTTATTTTACCCTTCGATGGAAAAAATACATATAAATGCATATAAATACATATATAAAAAGTTTATTAACTGAAAAGTTCAAATATTAGGAAAGAATTATAGCTACAAGAGAAATATTTGTGTGATTAAATTTAAAGTCTACAAACATGAAAAACTTTTTAATGAAAACTAATTATAATTTTGAATTATATATGGAAATAATTTTTTTAAAAATTCATGTAATTTAACATACATTTTTATAAGCTTTTCATAAATTTAAGTATTAAAGCCCATTTTAGCGACCTATAATTCGCAATCAAATAGGATCCGCTTTATTCTTTTATATAGTCATAAAATAAGAGATTCTATATATTATATATATTTATAAACGTCATATACTTTTATATTATGTCTTATATTATGTCTATAGACTTCAATATGTTTTGTATAAACAAATATTGTACTTTGATTCTCTCTTGAGATGTTTTTATATTAGCACATACAATTATACATAAAATTTTATTTTGAATTCTGACGCGAATTATAAATCGCCTGAAGCTTAATAAGAAAATGATAAATTATAAATGTTGTTCAATTTACATTGTTTTCTTCGAAAGACCTATTGCAAAAATACTACAGCTTGGTTCTGAGATGCTTCAAATCCGTCTTTCCAAAAATGATGGATCGCGCACGATGGCTCTTAGGTGCAGCCTCGAAATGCATTGTAAGCATTCGGTCGAGATTCTTTCCCGTTCTCCATTTTCCTTTCGTTTTCATCCCGCTGTGTGTGGCTGTCGAGTATCAAAGCTTCGAAACTTCCGCTCGCGCGAGACTGGAACTCTAAATGACGTTCGACGTAAGCACCGTTACGGTTTGGAAACTTCAAGCTGTCAGCTTCCGGCATCTTATCGCTGTTACTTGCACGTACCTCCCACGTCGCCCCTATCGCCTGGCGATTTGAATTCATTCAGTGCCGCTCGGCGTGACTTACTTTCAAAACAATTTAAAAAAAAAAGCGTACCTTTTATCATGTCTTCTCCTTCAAAGACTCTCACGAGATAGAACGCCGCCTTTACTATTGATAAAACGCGTGTGTGCCTTTGTAAAGGATGATTTCGCTCTCATTCTCGCGTCTTCTTCTTCAGACCTGAAATGTAAGGGAGAAAAAAAAAAGACGCATCTATTTTCCGATCCAGTTGGAAAATACGTCAAGTTGTCTTTATGCACCTCACTTTAAAGTTACATTTACGTAGATTTGAAACGTTACGTCGGATTCGCGATGCAGACCCGTTGAATCAGACTTCCGCTTCTTCGCTATTCAATCCTTTTAACTACGCGCACTACCCTAGCTAGACGAATATGCATATCACAACGCGCCGCCGAGAATCGCCAGACCGTCGCAAATGCGAGGCAAATCTTCCGGCGTGGCGACCGGAAGTTTCGAGTGCCATGGATTCTCGGCCATTGTTACTCCACGGCCGGCAGGATTGCGCTCGCGGGTAGGTCTCAGGTTTTTCGAGGGAAAACTCCGCATCTTCTTTGCATCGCAATTTATTTTCTCGCAAACCGATTGTCTTTCGTCACTGTCGCGTACATTAACTGGCTCTCCTGTAAAATTGCACTGGTAATTCAGATAATTATATTCTAGCGTGAATTTAGCATGCAAATTGGATGCCCTTTTTGTATGCTTTAGAATTATTACACACCACTTTAGAACAATAAAGAGAAGTTTTCTTAATTACTACTAACTAGTTAAACAGTCCATAATAGAACTTCCATGAAAAACTGAGTAATCTCTTTACAAATAATTAAATGTAATTAGAAATTGTTAAAAAGAATGTGTTTGACGTAGCTCGTCCATTCACATATTATTAAGATATGCAATCTTAGAAATATGAGACATTAAAACATTAATTTATTTGCATATCTCATCTTATACGATCATTATAAATAAATCAAAGAAGTTTACAACTAAAATAACTTCTATGTAACTTTTAATATTTCGTTGAGTAAAGTTCACCCTATAACATTGTAGAAAATTGCACAGATATCGTCTATTAATTGTCACGTTGCAGATCTCTAATCGCGGTTTGTAATTTCCTGTTCCTACAGATTTTCTCAAATACGACACACGTCATTTCAAGATACGGATCGAGATCTCACGATGAGACCGTATTTCCCGATGTTACGACATTAGTCTCGTTGTTGGTAATCCGAGATGTCGTCGGGCCTTCAATGATTATGAGGATGTCCACCACGGGCGTCAAGGGCACTCTCGCGCAATTTTCTGTCCCTCTTCCCCTCCCCCTTTTTCCAAGTAGACAGCACTCCCGTAACCCAATTTAGCGGAGGACACAAAAGAGCGTTCGGCGATATCGAGCCGTAAGATGTGCGACCTACTTGCGAGACCTCTCTCCCGCCTTACCTTTTTCTTCGTCCCCTTCTCACGACCGACCTACCTCTGCGCCGCCTCTGGTTCCTTCACCTCGGCCCTTTTACAGCCCCGATCGGGCGATTACGAGCGTCCACGTATTTGTTTTCTAAATCTCCGACGATGCCGTTTCTTCCTCCGATTCTCGTGCCTCCGCGTCGCGATTCTATTAACCCTCGATAGTTGCAGTCAATTTCTATTACGCCGGACAGCTGAGAATATGTCGGGAATGTTTACCGAAAAAAATGTTTGAGAAACGCACTGGAAAAGAAACTCTTACGATAAACTCTCTCTTTTATCTCTCCCCTTCCTCATGTCTCTCACTATCACTTTCTAGATTTTGCCACCTTTCTAAAACTGTAGAAAGTTTCCGGAATCTTTGGGAAATGTATAACTTGTTGCTACAATTTAAAAAAGTAATTCTTACAATATATATATATATATAATTTGTTAAAAAATAATTCTTGGTGATTTTTTTATAGAATTCTTGGAATGGAATCGTAATTAATTTTTAGTTGCATTCAATTTGCCACAACGGACAATTTTAGCACTTTGAAGCTTTCAGGTATAATTTTGTAACTCTCTGAAAAGAAGAATAAAAAACCGAGGTTCATTGCGCTTAATGAAAATTCGTCATTAATTTACTGCATAATTAGTCTCGTGTGTTAATTACACATTGCTTTTTTTAATATATCACGGGTCGCTACATTACAAACTAATAATTCCCATATATTTTTGTGAATTTTATTTAATTTCAAATAATAAGTTACACACATTTTGCTATACGAAATTCATTACTGAAGAAAGAACAGGTATTTGCAATTTTATTATATTCTTTATTATATTTTGCTATATTTCATAGTTAAATTACTAAACTCAGAATGAGTACAATTGTTATAATCCTACGTAACTAATTAATAAACAGAATTCTCTTAAATTTAATTCAATAAAACAGGAAATTCATATCTAGCTTTCGAATTTTTGCGATTTCATCTACAGTTATCTAGAAAGAATCTTTCAAATTACAACATTGTTGTTCCACTCTTAAAAAAGGCGTGTTAAATCGATACTCAAAAATATCGAAGTATTGTTATCTCTTTCCCGCGATGCTGATTGGTTTTCTCGCTTGGCTCACTTTGTACTGCGAGAGTAACTATCAGTATTGAGATATATGATAGTGATTGTGACAGTTTTGGCAATTCGTTAGGTTCGAAAGTTCGAAAAAGATTAAAGAATTAAAAATTTTTTAATCTTAAATCTTTACAAAAATTATGTTTCATTATGCAATAACAAGAAATTTCGCGCGCTTCGCGCGCGTTCATCACCACTGGTCTTTCTAAAAATGCGATATTAAAAATGCTATATTAAAAATGCGATATTAAAACTGCAAACGCACATATTGCGACCAACAAGTACATCATAAATGACGTCAGGAGTATAAAAAAATCTCTTGATTTTGCGCAACTTCTGTTCACCGACTTCGCGTCTTTTATCTCCGCTACGTGATTGTTTTATCGCCATTGTTGCGGTTGAATAAGTCTTCTACGCCGCTGAACGCATACAGCCTGATGATGCATCGACGTGTATCCGTCGACGCATTGTGCGTGCTTGGCGAATGCGCATCTTTGAACTCGTTGCCGCACTCGCAGCTAGAAAACACGAGCGATCATCGGTTACACTCTGTAAATATCAGCACGTCAGTATTTCCGAGCCATATCACCGCGCGATGCTCGAAAAGGTGACGTTGTCAAGAGTGATTCTCGTGTGCGAAGTATAACATTTCACGGAGAAAAAAATTTGAGAGGAAAGAAAGATAAACATATACGCGTTTCAAAATTACATCATATACGTTCGTTTCAAATATGCTCGAAGGGGAATCGCGTTCTCCTCTACTTTCGCACCCGTCGGCGTTCGTTCTTGGCGTGTCGCCGAAAATGGCCATCTATCACCCTCGGACCTCTTACGTGTCATCACATAGGGATAAACGAGCTATTCAGCATCACGCAGACATCTCGGAAACGTTAAAAGTTTTATCGCACGCGCCGATCCGCGCGGATGGAGGAACTATCGACGTTGAGGATATTTCATTTTCCCCGAGCCGAAGTGCAGCCGAATTGATTTTGCGCGAATTGACACCAATTGCACGGCCTTATGCAGGCCGGAGTAGGCTGATACCGTATGTGCCGCACATATCGAGATTTCCTGAGAATCTCCAACGTCTTTCAAACGCGCGCGCGTCTGGAGTCTCCGATATTCGATTATCCGCGAGCAGGAGGCCCTCCTCCACCCCGCCAGTCGCATCGCGAGATTCAGCCGTCGTCAGCCGTTTTGTATTTGCAGCGTACACGTCGGAATTGTTAGTCAAATCACGCGATTGCATAACAATGGCCTTCGTCGGCGATCCGGAACGGCGGATATGAAATAAGCCGCTCGTTTGCGCGAAATCCCAAGCGAAAATCTCAAGAGCATACGGATTTGAATTGATAAATCTATCGATTAATCGGAATTACAATAAGAAGTCTGTTAATTATCGACAGTATAGCAAGGAGGGTAAAATGTAAAATGAGAAAGGCGCGGGGGACCGCTCGGTGAAACGATTACGAATTGTACGAATTGTATTAAGCTATAAAGTATATACTCACAAAGCATTAAGTCCCACCTGTTGCATTAAACTTTTTGTCTAAACATAATTGCTGTTAATCGCGAAACACGGGAGTAGTTAAAATATTAGTTACTGCGGATTAATAGAGCGTATGAAAATACACACGGATACGAATACTCCAGTCGCCTTTCGTCGTTGTATACAAAGCAGTGAATTTGATTCTACAGTCAAAAACACGTTAGCGGTTCTCATAAGTTTAATTAAATTTAATTTTATCTTGAATAGTGCTGCTCGAGATAAACATTTCCTTTCAGAGGAACACCTCAGCCTCTGTTTTTGACATGTATTGTCAAAATCACGCTCTTAAGCAACCTCAATTCTAAAAATGCCGACGGCAGTTGTTTAAACAAAAGTTATAAATCAAAGAAAGTAATTATGCAGAACAGAGACGAGCTCACAGATTTCAACGGCTTTGAAATACATTGTTAAAGCCATGGACTTAAGAAATTTTAAGAAGTTTTAATTATGAAAAAGTCAGCGGTAATTGCTTAACCAAAATTGTTTAAACGAAAGTTATAAACGAATGATATGCAGAAATATAAAGAATCAACATTTATTGCTCATTTTTAATAACTTCTTGTATAATTAAACCGTTACATTAAATTATCAAAGAGTTCATCAGAACGATATAATCTTTTGAAGAGAAAATCAGCTATATAATGATTATAATGTTCTTGGCGTACTTTGATATCCTACTGTGTAAATCGTGCCACACCCTATACCTTACATAAGGATCGCCGCTTCTCTCTTCAACGTTTCAATTTTACTGTAAAATAGACTCATTATTTCAGTGAGGCAAAAGGTATCAATTTATTTCTATTCAGCAGATATATCTTACGTAGAGATCTTTATCTTTCTCTTTAAATGTGTGTTTCAATTTTAATATAAGAGACTCATTACGTTAATAAAACGAAAAGTTTCTGCCCTACGAACAAAAATATGTTGAATGTAAGTAAAAAAAACTGAATTTCTTTTCAAAGGATTGTATTTGCATTACTTTATTACTTTTCTTATTTGTCGGCAACTTTTTTATAACGAAGGTTGCTTAGAAGCATGATTTTGACAATATCAAAGTCAGAGGCTTTCTGAAGCATTTCTCTAAAAGTAAATTTATCTTGATTGATTCTATGTTTGAGATTTGACTCTGTTAAATAAACTTTACAATCTTGTGATTCTCTGAAGCACAGCCTTATCTCGAGCTTTCGTAAATGTCTAAAATAAATATTCAATTTGTTTCGTCAGTATATCTTCTACTGGCTTTTCACTTTAACAAGAGGCTCCAATTACCAATTCTCCGTTTCTCTCACTCTTCTTGGAATTTCTGGAATTCCGCGAGGCATTTCTGGGATTGCTCGACGAGAAGTAAGACGTATCCAGTCAGACGGGACTGCCCAGGAATTTCCGCCTTCCGGTGACCACGACAAGTTCGTTGATCTAATGCGTTATACGTCACATACATCACGGTGGACAGACTAAAATGCGCTGCAAAAGCGCGTTTAATTAAAGGCATTTAATCTCGCGTAGTGCACGCATCTCCTGAATTAAATGCGGCACGTTGAAAACTAAGCTGAAAGAATCTCGCAATCGCAGGCTTTTAATCTTAATAATAATCAACGTAGCTATTCTAAACGAAAGAGAAAGCTGCAGTTAGTTAGTATCCTTTGTCGTAATTGTACTTAGTATCTGCAAAGTAATGTAATATATAGTTCATTAGCAATAGGAGTGAAATTTCAGATCGAAACTTTCGGAAAGTATCTTTCATCATCCTAGAACGGAAGTTTCCGCGGTACGATGCAATATTAAAGACGTCTCATGAGACTCGGCGAATGCTGGTAAATTCAGCAACATCCCTTTTCCCATCGGATTGTTAATAATTATCCATATACGCAATATCGTTGTAATCCAAGAACGAAATATCGTTTGTCGGTATATTTCACTTCTACTATCTCTTTCTCTCGAAAAACAGCACTGATATAAATATTTATAAATATGATGAAAAATAGAGAATGTTGAATTATCAGTAAACATTTTATCCTTTCCATTGTTCTCGATAAAATTTTCGATATTGATAATGCGTGTTCATAAAAATATCCCTTTTAATTATTTGTTTGTATCATTTCTGATATATAATTTTTCTTATAATTGACATAATGAAGAAAAATCTGTCAGTTCTAAATCGTGTCGATGTCTCGTTTGATTTGAAAATATCCAGTCTGGAAGCCGGCTTTAAAAGCAAGATGGGAAAGATGCTGCTCTGTAATCTAGATAATCGGATTGCTTAGCTTCAGACAAATTCGATATCGGTTGGCTGAGGTCAATCGCCTTTTTTTTCGAGGACACGGGTATTTATAATATGCATACTCGTGCGCGCGACAATCTGCACGCGGTTGAATCTTTCATCCCCCGCGAATAAATCGTGTTCCTTCATTATTCCCGAGGCGGCTTCAATTATTGCAGCGAGGTATCGACCGCGCGCTTGAAGTTACGTCGTCCGCTGAAGCGATCATTATCTTCCCCGAGAGTATCGGAGGGGAGTCGTGTACTGCTACTAAAATTGGACTTTGCGTTTAACTGATCGCAAACGATAACGGAATAAGATCGGAGACTCCCCCGTCTGACGAAGATAACGCATTGAGAAAATTATTCGCGGGCAGAAGCGAGAAACTGAAATAAGAGCTCTAGAATTCTCCGACGATAATCGCGATATCGAGTCTTAGCTGAACTAACTATCGGCGGTTGGCTCTTTTATCCCGGGACATTGATTGATAGGTCCTCCTCAGCGCCGCAGCAATAAATCATCGGCCATCGATGAATGAATCTCTATTGCCGGTAATAAGGATGATGAGTCATCTCGAAAGAGTCAATGTCAATGACTTTTACAAGGGACGCACGCGATAGCGCAGTGTCTCGCATGAATGCCGGAAGAAGAATCGGCGATCATATTTAATCGCCGAGAGACCCGATGATTTATATGTCAGAATTACATTCGATAGCATCCTGCACAGTTGTAAAAATCGATTGATACTGTCCGCACCTTTTCATATAAAAATTATATTAAGTAAAATTATTTCTTAATACTAACACGCGCGCAATTAATCATTTCTTAAGAATTAATTATTCCGGTTTACGTAGTCGCTTCATCGAGTTCAGCAAGCGCGTCGCTGTTAAACCGAACGTCAGTCTGTATTTTTTGATGGACGATCCTCTTGCTGGTCTTTATGTTATTCGTCAAAGCCGGTATGTTATTCTACGTGCATTGATCACTTTGCCACTGTTTGTTCCGTGAGTGTGTACGTACGTATGTGTGTTTGCAAGTGTGCTCGGGCAAGAAAAATAAAGATCGCGCCGCGGGCGGACTCGTTGCGAAGAAGATTTTTGCGAGCGACCGAAAGCGCGAGCGCCCGTTTATACTTGTCTCGCACGGATCGTAATCCCTTTATGGATACACTATATATTTTTATTAAAAACGCACAACTTTGCTGCGTCGTCCAAGTGTATTATTATTCCGCAGCCGGCTCGTTTCGCAATTCCGATCGATCCGCGTCGCAATAGTTTCGAGAACAACCGCGACACAGACGGATTAATTATCAATTCTCCCGTTTCCGCGACTGGTTTGCTCTCTTTCTCGAGAGAGAAAGAGAGAGAGAGAGAAGGAGCAAGAGAGAGATAGTTTACTAGAAACCATTTGTAAACCGATCGCGCGCGCGCGGCATATATCCCGCGTGTCGAATTTATAGATATCTCTCCCTCAGGATCAACGCAGAAAGAGCGTCGGGTTTTACGTTACTCCGGCGACATGCCGGGACGGTTCGTAAAACTCCACCCCTCCTCGTCGAATATCCGGTAACTCCCGCGAGCGCGATTTTTACGCGAGACCCGAGTGAGCACGCGCAGCCGCCGTAATCCCGATTAATTAATGCGAGAGGATATCCGGATTATCGAGCTATTGTACGTCAGGCTGACTGGATTCCAAACCGCTAACCGAAATGCGCATGTGCCGTGTATTAATATTCAAAAGTCGGTGCTCATTGTACGTAATATAATGTTATTTTAATGTTTAATCATGAATTATGATTCTATGAAAACTGATGAACAGTGTAAAGCGTGATATTTCTCGATAAAAGGAATAAAACGTATGAAATTTAATCCAATCACTGGACATAATTACTGTTACTGAAATATTTTATTTTACAGTTTCATTTATCTAACAAGAAGTGAAATTAATAATCACAAAGCAAAATTTAATTTTAAGCTTGATGACAAATATGTTTTCGGGTTTCCTTAAGCTTGACATGAATGATAAGAAACCCTGTATCGTAATTAGTAGTTCCTTTAGATGGATATTTGACGCGCAGTTTAACAATCATTATTTAATAATATATTAGACTACAGTAAAGTTACGAGCTGCGGTAGAGAAGCACGAGTCGCCACGGGGCGTATTGCTAATCAGCGGAAGTTAATTTCGGAGACTGGAAGATGCTGTTTCTTAGCAGCAGTAATAAGATTTATGAGTCCAATAACGCCGACGCGGTTCTGGCAACAATCGCTTACATAATCGTCAGTTAAATCAGGTCGAACTGCCGTTTGTCAAGAATTTGCAACGATAAATTTGTCGACTAAAAAAAGAAAAACATGGGGATGCGATAAACAGAATTCACATGTGGGTAATTCGGCGAGTCGATACGTTTGATGAAAACAATTTTAATCTGTCAAATTTTCGTACAAAGCTTATCCGACAAAATATCGGTAAAACGCAAACCGAGTAACAACATGCGCTTCTGGTTGAAATACTTCTTGACATGCGTTGCACGACGTACAATTTTACTTGTTCCGCGGTAATATACCGAGAGGTTGATGAGAAAACCCATTTGCTAGCCAGCTTTGTTGACGACACGTGACGACGAGGGAAAGAAAGCCATTTAAAGGGCTTCTTGCTTGTACGTAGCGAAGATAATTATCCATCTCTCAAGCTCAAGCGAAAATGCCGGGCATGGACAGTGCGACGGACGGATTCGGGGTTTATCGATCCTGTGCCACGTTGCAGAAATAACTTTCGGACGGGAGTGAAGGAAACGTGAAGTTTTCCTAAACGATATTCTGGAGCAACGCGCGACGGTAATCCCGATACGTGTTTGCCGTCAAATTTTATGTATTAATAGAGTACTACTTGGTATTCTCTTGTCCGACGTCTCTCTCGCGTGTTTGTCCTGTGTGTGTGTGTTGCAAATTTTAACACGAAGACGTGCTTCAAACTCTTCAAAGTTTTGTCAAGTGTATAATTCATCTTAATTGAATTGTGTTAGATGATTCTCAATTCATCCCGTGTGTGTGTGTGTATGACAGAGTATTTTCGAATAGCTTGTAAATGTAGATGTGCAAAAAAAAATGGATCTG
Source organism: Tetramorium parvispinum (assembly GCA_011638315.1). Classification (NCBI taxonomy): domain Eukaryota; kingdom Metazoa; phylum Arthropoda; class Insecta; order Hymenoptera; family Formicidae; genus Tetramorium; species Tetramorium parvispinum. The sequence goes on along the minus strand of VBVR01001245.1, from coordinate 9,026 downwards.
ACGCAAATCACGTTTTCATCGCCACGAATAAACACAGCGCCGGATTTCGCGTGTCTACAACATCGAAATTGAAATTCAATGAAAGTATACATGGGTTTCATTTAAAAGTACGTAATGGAACATTGCAAATTGCGTATTTATTTTTAAAAGTGACTATACGTTTTATTTATATTTTATTCATCTTACTGTTCTGCGCGTGAAAAAAGGTATTAAGACAGGCAAGTAACTAGATATTCTAAATTTTTCATTTGTCAAAATGATACGTAAAATATTTCGTAAAATAAATTATTGATTTTTAGGATAAGCTGTTCTTTTAGTATTTTTACACATTTAATGATAAAAAGAATTATATGAAAAATAGTTTTATTTACAAAAGTGCCGATGACATCATTGAAATCTCATGAAAAGCACATGGCATAAAATAATTGATGCGTTTATCGTGTCTCTCTCGAAAAACTGTGAAATTTTTATTTCAAAATGTTTTTGTAAAATAAAAAGCCTGAATAAGTTAAGGTGTATGATTAAGATGAAATATCTTAATTATTATGTTTTTGCAAGGCTGTTTTTTTTTCACGACGGAAATTTTATAGAGATCCCATCACGTTCACATTTTCAACGTCGAATGTGTTCGTGATCGATAAATGAACTTTTCTGCATAGAATGGAAATAAGGCAAACGAAATAAACGTTGGTGCACTCGCCGGCCATTATATACCGTACAATATACGGCCGTTGATGAAGATCCGACTGCTGAATTGTTTTTACTGAAAGCTTTTCAAATTTTGTACATAGATCGAGTTCGATCACGTGCCGATTAATGGCCTGTCGAGTTTCCATTTTGTCGTGTATCGCACGGAAGTTTTTGTTAGCAATTGTAAAAACCGTGTATACGTGTGTACACATACGAATCGTCGCAGATCTACTGATCCACTTTTTACACGCGGATTTTTTGATCAGCTGGAGTTGATTTCACCTCGACAAAAATATCGAGAGGGCAATAATAAATGATTGAGAATAAGTGATCTCTTAGAAACCGATCTTTAGGTGAAATACAAATAGAAATTGAAATCTTCCTTCAATTTCAAATTGACTTTACTTCAAGAAATTTTTAACTTAAGAAAGTTTAATTAAAAAAGAATGTTTAATTCAATAACTTAATGTCCCGTTTTTGAGACAAAATGTTTACGAATGATAATATTTAATAAGTTTTAGTAATAAGTAGTTTTTCTTTAAACCTTCTCAATATTCAATTCACAAACATAATCGATAAGTTCTTTAATAAATCAGTTTCGAAAATTTGTGACAAATAGTCATTTTTCTCTCCTTCGACGTTTCCCACTAAGGAAAACCGGGATTGATGGAAGGATTCACAGATGAGAAGTTTGGGTTTTGTTAGGTCTGAAAACGGATCACAGCCTCTGTGTGTGTGTGTGTGTGTGTGTGTGTGTATGTGTGCAATATGCAATTTTATTGCGCGCAGCGATATTGCCGGTCGGTATCGGGGTTCTGCGTGGAAAAATGCAACCCTGGACTGGCCGGCCAGTTGGCCGAATAATAGATGCGGAGCGGACAAGGGACGACCGGGTGGCGAGATGTTGCCAGCCGGCCAAACAGCCAGCCAGCCAGCCAGCCGCTGGACAGACGCGCTGGGTTGCGCATAACAGAATATTGGCACTCGCGGAACCGAATAACCGATAATAATAAGTGCCTGCCACTCACACGGCCGCCAGCCCGATCGCCCGTCATCTATCTCGCGCCCTGAAAGGTCCGTTCCTCCCCCATGTGATTCGCCAGCGATTGCCCAATATGGATTTCCGAAACTTCCCTTCCCGACAAATACGTTGCGTGCTCCGTGAATGAAATGGTCTTGCAGAACGATATTTAATGACAATAACTATACATTTTTCTTTCTAGTGCAGAAAGGGAAGAACACACTGAGAAAAATATAATTATTTTTGGCCTCAATCATAATTTTATAATATTTCTAACACGAAATATAATTAACTTAATTATATGCATCATTATGTTAACCATAATTATCGTTAAAAATATTTAAAAAATATTGTTAAACGTGATGGGATTTTCCATCAAATTCTCGCCGAGAAAAAAATAGCCTTACAAAAACATAGTAAGATATTTCATCTTAATCATATACCTTAAATTCTTTAGATCTTTTCATTTTAGGTTACTCATTTTCAAATTTTGAGAAAATTAATCGACTGTGAGAGAAAAGAATTCAATATCGCATCAACAGTCTACGAGCTTATAAAGCGACTAATTCTTTTCCATCTCGATATTGGATTTTTTTAATAATAAAAAGAACAGAGGATGTCGCGCGAGCTTTGCGAATATGTTTGTACAACGGAAGTGGATTTAGTGCGAAGGGTAGTGAAAAACGGAATCGCTAGTATCATGGCTAAATCATGTTATTATTGCGGGGTTAATACGGTCGATAGAAAGCTCCTCTCGACGCTCGAAAATTATTTCGTAATCTTCGCGTTGTACCGTTTCTTCGAGAATCCCCCATTTTCTCATCGGATCCGCGCAAATCGGGTCGACGCAATGCTCATGCAACCGTTCGGGAGTGACAAACGCGTGAAAACGAGAACGGAAGGCAACGAGCGGAACTGGGATACGGTACAGGTGAAAAGAAGAAAAATAACCGAGAGAAGGAAAGATGTTCGCGTCGGCGTAAAAATGATCGGTAAACGGAAGCCGGACAGATAGATAGATGGATAAATATAGGGGGAGAAATAGATATACAACGGACACAGAAGCAGGGTGAAGAGGGAGGGTTCTCCTTCCACGAATAAACGCCGTCTGCTCGACTTTTTTGCAATTTAAAGCGCAAGTCGGTTTTCTCTTCGGCCGGATCTGGATGACGGATACATATGTACACGTCAATAAGCGGATAAGTGAAAAAAAAGTCTCGCAGCACCAGGCAGCGAATCAGCTGGTACGTTCCACGTCATCGACACGCCCGCATCACCATTGTCCTATCGCTATCTTTTTTAATCGTAAGACGCAGATGAAATTATTAGAATCATTTCGAATTAATTCTACACCGAGAAAAATGTTTTGCATTATGAACCAAAAGTTTTGTTGGTATATATCCAAGAAAATTGTTCAGTTGCTATAAACAAATATGTTCAAGATATAAGCAAATAACATATTTGTTTACAGCAACTGAACAATTTTGTTGGGTATATATCAACAAAACTTTTGGTTCATAATACAAAACATTTTTCTCAGTGTATAATTAAATTCGCTTGCTTGAGCAAAAATACCTATGCAAGGAAATTATATACATTCTTCAAAATCAGATTTTGCTAATATGTAAAAGTATATCATTTATAATATATTGTTCGATAAATATTGTAAGATATATATTTTAATGTAAGAAAGCGCTAAAATAATTGTACCAGTCAGAGAAGCTCGAGTTGTAAGTTGAGAGTCGGAAGGAAATTTGAGAAATTCGTGGGTCGTGTTGACGAAATCTCGCGGCCGGTTCCGGCGAAAGGATTGGAATATCCGTGCGCAAGTGGATTTATTGGAATTCGAGAGATTCGATGAGGATCTCGGAATCGCTGGAATAATTGACGCCAGCCGTCGCGCCACCACCTGCAAAAGTATCAAAATGCAGAAAGGGTTCGACATCGCGTAATGCGAGCCTTACGACTGCTATAAATCTTCCGGCACGAAAATTGGCGCCGATAACGGCGCGCAAAGCTCTGGCCCGCTCGTAAAAACCATGAATCAAATATCTATTTCGCGCAAAGCAAACACTTTGCTGGCGAAAATTATGCGCCGTCGTTGTAATCGCGGCGGAGGGTAGTTTCGGGAAAATTTAAACCGGCGGCCTCTCGACGGAGATATCGCCATTGCTCCGAGCACTCATCGATCGTTAAAACTTCCGACTTCCTTTTATCTCTTTGATAATTAAATATAATTAAATATTTAGTTAAATATATATCTTTAACGTTTGTGAATCGGAAATTAATATAATACTAATCATATGTTAATTATTACTTATTCATTCTGTCGAATTCACTCACATTATTTAAAAAATTTTAATTTCCACCTTTTGTTTTCCTCATTGTCAGAAGATAGTTATAAAAAGAATTTGTTCTATCGTTAATTTTTGTTTAAACAAAATGTATAATATATCATAATACTAATATATTAAATGAATATAATATATAATCTCTCCAAATTCTCAATTCTATTTCTCTCTCTCATTTTTTAATAAATAAAAATATCTTTGATCAATTATCAAAGATCTCTTGCAATTGCAACTACGTAAATTTCAAAGTTTCGCGAGGCTTATCTACAAAGTTACTATCGTAGTTTTCGGAAAACCGCATATCTTCAGCCACCACGTAAGCGAGTATCGTAGCTTATCGCGTGTTTCATCGACATGGACATATTTGAATATACCACAAGCGCGAGCGCAAAAACGATCGTAAGTTTTCGCGATAGCCCACAATTACCTACTCATAATTCACGAGCCGACATCCTTCGTGCTGTTTGCGTGTGTCTTATTTGGATCCGTTCGACGTTGTGCTTTTGTAGTAAATTTACAAATTCGGTTTCGCAGTTGTAATCAACGCGCAATCATGCTAAATAAACTTGTATACTCCTTAACTAAATATTGATAATAAGTTTTTCTAATTTTTCATACATCATGCGATGTAATAATATTACTTCTTCGCCGCATCAAAAGCAATTTCCCGATTGTCATATCTCGTGTAGATGTATAAATATAATATTAACATATATTTATACTTAAATATATAATATAAAATTGTAGGTATATATATACCATATATATAATAAATATATCTGTTATATATATTTCATTTTAAAATGAATATAATTTTTGTTAGTGAGAAAATAAAAGGAATTCTGTAAATGGATACGAAAGTACGTTGACACAAGATCTGATAGCGTTTCTACGATCGACCGATCATCTTTCTTTTATTGCAGTGCAAAAACTGAGGGGTCTGCGGCGCACGAAGGCGAGAAGAAATGAGGTGGACGTGACACAATGACATGATGAAGAGCCTGGTGGGGATCATGTGGATAGTGTTGGTGCTCATATCAGGTATGTAAGATCAATCTAGGAATCGCATGCTGGAGACTCATACTAATTTACCGATACTGATCGATGGAAAATTTCATCTTATCGCCTCTAATACTCCAATTTATCTTTTGCTTCCACGAAACACATGATTATCATTTATTTCCTCTTTAAAGTACAAATTAATAGCATACCAGATACCTAAACAATTTTTAACTCGGCTATTTTTAATGAATAATTGGACAAATATTTATTTAGAGATTTATATGTCTCTTACTGAATTATTTAGAGATATATATCTCTCACTGAACATGAATTAAATAGATAACATCGTGAAAATTACGAATCAGATCATGTTCCCTTCCTAATAAATAAAAATTTTCTGATAATAAAAAAGGAACAATCTTTTTTTTTTAGTCGTCGACGATTCTTCCCATTTTGTACGAAAATGCAAATGTATATAATCGAATATTATTTTTGCTTACATACGCGAATAACGATTGCAAATGTGCGCGTGGACGCGAAATCTACTTAAGGCTCGTAAAGCGTTTTCCATGTCCCGCGAGTGTGTTTGCAAGCCCGCCATCGCTATAATCCACACGAACGCGCACGTCGTTACTCGTGTTGTCGTGCATACACCTGGTGGTCTATGAGACGCGTACATTACCGCGGTTCGCGAGTATGGACATACCCAGGTCGTTCGCATTTACGATTGCATTTCTCCGCATTGTTCTTGCGCACCTATGCGGAGTACACTCGCGAGACGGCCGCAATATAGTCGTTTCGTTTCTCCTCTTCTTTTTTTTTTATTAGGAAAAACACGCGCGAGTACAGCTGAACGGAGCAAACGACGCGATTACAAAACCAGACCTTCAAGTGCAATCCCGTTTGGAGGATTAACTACCGTTTCGCACAGTTACATGTGATTGTCAAATATTAGTCGTGATATTTATCTGAAGAAATAATATTTATATTAAAATAGATAATTAACTGTTGACATCGAAATTAACAAATAAGAAGAAAAAAGTGACCAATCTTGATTCAAACGTATGATTTATAATCATGTATTGAATTATTAATTAATTGTTGCTTAACGATAACTAACACACAACTAATTGCATTTATCTCCCAAAGTCTATTTTTTTTCTTATTACTTGTTAATATTTATATTGATTGCAATTCAAATTAGATAACTTGTGTTTAATTATTCTCATTGATTAATTGTGTTTAATTATTACCTTCGAAATATTTGTACGGTTTAATTGTAAAATACTAAAGTCGAGTAAAACGCGTATGCGCATGTACGTCATTAAAATTTATAAATTGAATCACGGAAATGTGTGAAATCAATAAATTGTAAATGCATAAATGTATAGGTCGGAAACAATTTGTCATTGCGTTAGCAGATATTTCGCGCAAAATTTTAATGCCGTTGAAGTTAAATAAAAAGATAACGCGCTGCAATAAAAGTTTATCGGAAGAGTCTTTGTCAATTACACGTTGTAACATTTTTAATGCACGTACATAAATTGCGGCGCATTGTTGATACAAGTGTTTCAAGATTACTCCGATACGTCAGGCGTTAAATTAGAATAAACACGGAATATCCCATCACTATTGACATTCTCGCAACTTTAGTCCTTCGTCCCGCGGCTATGATCTTTCTGGCTAGTCTTGAATCCAATTTCCCAGGGACTGTCTTCCGATATACGAGCCGGAAGAACCCCCCCTGGCTCAGTTTCAAAATTAAAATCACTGGCGACGTTGCATTACGTACGCGCTAGTCGGGACGGGAGCTCGTAAAATGGTAATAAAGTGACATGCGAGCGTAATAAATAATATAACGGCCGAATCCACCGACGACTCTATCGTAATGACGAGCTATCGGCACGTATTTGCGTCTCGTCGAACGAGCGCAAGTGTTTGTCCCCTCTGCTATATCGCCGCTAATTTGTCGTTGAAAAATGAAATTTTTTCAGTCGCGATGCATAAATTATAGAATATATTCCGCACCGAAATAAATCGATGAGATAATGCGCATGGTGTGAAAAAATTCATAATGGCGAAGAATCATATGCCTTTTTTGTCTCGTTATTTTTGGCAATGTTTTCCGATGATCTTTCAATGCAGACTGCAGATTGGAAATTATCAAATTATAAAATGTTAAATTTTCTCTCTTATTCTTGATTTGGTTCCAGCAAAATGAACGGAAATTCGCTCGACTAAGTGCAACAAAAAGTTTCAAGACACGAAATAATTAAAAAGAATTTATATAGAAATATTCTTTCGACATACATATATATTCAGACACACATACACTTCGCGTTATCACGATGCCTAGCGAAACGTGCTTCTCGGGCTGTGCTTTGTGGCTCCAATATTAATAGCGATTCGTAGCGTTGCGCACAGAGATTCAGAGGCTCAACGTTTTACTTTGAAATTGCAAATAAGTGGAGAACGGTTCGGATGACGGCGGATATATATCTGGTCCGTATCTTCCGGCCTATATGTGTTGGTCTTTATAATGACGGCAACACTTTATGCGCTGCCGTACAGCAAAGGGTTAAATATGCGCAAAGCGAAATATACACGGGCACGCTCACACGGGCACGGATAATGGGAAAACTACGAAGCGGAATTACCGAGCTGTCCTGTTACGTGGGTAAACTATCCACGGCTGTCTCCCTTCCTTTGATATCTGCCCTCCGGGTGAAATATTTCCGGCTTTTCCTCTTCTCGCGCCCTTTTCGGATTCCCTTGTTTTCGCTTCGTTTATCGACGACGATCCGAATCGCGATATTAGTCCTAAATCTCGCAGAAGTGACGAGGAGTCACATTAAAATGGAAAAATACAGTCAAACTGCAATAGATTGCAAATGGGAAATCCATTTAAATTAATTAGTGCAGTAAAAATGAATTATCTTCAAACTTACGCAATAATTAATTTATATAATATCATACTATTGTGTGACGTAAGTTTGACACTACACTCGATTCAGTTTACTGTTAATCTAACTTTACGCCTCCGCTACATAAAGACAATAAGCATTGTCACATGTGGAAATTTGGTTCGGTGCGATAAGTTGACCCTTTTAGGCGATGATTTTAGGACACGCTTCTCCTATATTTCCAGGATGCTCAGGAAATCCAGACGCGAAGCGATTATACGACGACCTCTTGTCGAATTACAACAAGCTGGTTCGTCCAGTGGTCAACGTCACAGACGCCCTCACCGTTAAAATAAAGCTCAAGCTTTCGCAGCTCATCGATGTGGTAAGCAATTGTATCTTCACGGCCATATGACTCGTACAGCAATATGAGAAGAAGCGAGCGAGAATTATGAATTCAAAAGTGGATATTAGATGATTTATATATTAATATTTCGATATCAAATTTCAAGGCACCATTATTAATGTCGTTATCTCTGAAGACAAATTTTAGACGTGTTCTTTATATTTCGTAATGATAAAAATTGTTATAGCAGATGCCGTTGACGCGTACAGTACTAGGGTTGCCATGTCAAAATTTTAAAAACAAGGACGCATAGACTAAAAACCCCGGACATTTCGCTTAAAATCCTGGATGTTTAGGAAAATGTGTTTCATATATATATATATATCTATATATATATATATATATACACACACATATAATGTGCGTAATGCACACATTTACTGCCCAAGCATAAGTAAAAAGAGATAGATATCTACAACCGTGTCCATCTCTTTTTATCTAACCATCACTGATGTTTATTCTATTGAATTTAAAATCACAATATTTTGAAAATATTTTGCCTTTTATATTTCCTCGGACGCTCATAATTACCCCGGACATTTTCCAAAATTTCCCCGGACGTCCCCGGATGCCCTAAAAAAAAGAGGACAATATCTGGGGAAAAGAGGACGGATGGCAACCCTACGCGTACATATACATACACACACACATAT
>VBVR01001244.1:0-27154 GCA_011638315.1 Tetramorium parvispinum | reverse complement strand
CCCCCCCCCCTGTATCTCGTGGAGACCCCGTCATCGAGATACGTGAATGGCCCGTGTTATGTTTCGTTGTACAATTTGTTGCTCACTTGATTCGATTAGTTCGCTTGTTCAAGTTTTTACACGAGACTTTAGATAGTTAAACCATTGTGTGATCATTGTTTCATGAATGCAATATAAATGGTGCATAGATTGCTTTTTGTTAAACTTTATACTGTAAATATTAAAGCGAAAAAAAAAGAGCGACAAAAATGCCGTTTTCCTTGTGCAGTTTTTTTTACATAAAATAAAATATCTGTCGTTTATTTACATGTATATTATTGAATAAGAGTGAGTAATTTTTACATATCGCAAACAAAAATAAAATATTAATTATTTTTTATATAAGTTTGAGAGACATAATATTTAGAGTTATATATCTTTCATAATACTATATCTTCCATTTTGGTACACGCTGCCGAAGTCTGGCGAGACCGAAATCAATTCTCTAAAATTCTTGGAAAGATTTAGATCACACTTATACAGCGAGACAACCCCTCAATTTTACATTATGAGCCGATAGGTAGGTATTCCGACTTGGAAAACTCGAGGATCGTTCACCCTCGACCTTTGCCGACACCTAGTTGACCTTGAGATCGCCAGTAAAGATCTTGTCCTGGTCCAGACTTGGCGCAGCAACGGCCGAGAGGGCCCCTCCCCTTTCTAGGCACATCGTTCACCGATTACAACTGAAGACAGCGCGAAAGAAAGAAAGAGAGAGCATTCGAATAAACCCATAATCAGATATTAAAAAAAAGATCTGTTTTCATCAATAAAGAAAATAAATTGAAACCGATAATAGAATAGTAGGAAAGGAAGCATTGTGTTCCAAAGTGGCTCCTGATATTTAGAAAATAAGGAAGAAGCTTATCACATTGTTCTATAATCTTGAAGACCATTATACAATTTTAAGACTTGCAATAAATCGTTGACTGTACGCAGTTTCTCGGAAGTGCGAGTATTCGAGTTCCTTCAAATGTAAGCTTATCTCAATATCGCTTTAACAGAAAACGGTCGTGAAATGGAAGACTAGCAGAGTTTTAAGACGCGGTAAAACGCGGAGTGTTACGCGCGCGACTCTGTCCGAATACACCGTAGTGTGGTGCGCGCACACGCCGCGAGTGCATTGACCGCAATTCTCGACATACCACCGGAGGGCGTTTAGCCACCGCCGCTCGCCGACGATTCGACAATGTTGCAGTGTGTTGCATTGTGCTACGTGCGCATAAACGATAGCGTATCCGGGATCGTAATGCACCACCCAGAGAGGAGACTTAGTGCGCTTCGCGGCGACACAACGAAATAAAAACCCACTGATGACAGATTCACTCATCGTGCATGCATTTTGTCACGTACACAAAAAAGCAAAAAAAAAACATTAATTTTGTTATATAAACGAGTTATATAAAATAATTAGTATCATATAAATAAAATCAAGCTTCTGCTTATTTCTCTGTACCTCGCAGAATTTCCTTTTTACATTTAAAGCTGCTGCATTGTTACAAAATAAATATATTACGTACAGATTTTCGCGTTTGAAATGCATCATCGGACATTTAGCTACTTTAATGCCGCTCGGCTATACTGTCGAAACCGTAAACGAAACCGTAACTGTTTTTATCTCACGAATCGGTTTATCGAGCGGCACTTCACGGACGACGAGGAGGAAAAGGGGTCCTGGGTGCAAACTGCGTTTCGCTGAATATCGGAAGCACGGTAACTGCACTTCCGTACAACCTCGCTATCCGCAGGAGTGCACGCACTCCACGGATGAGAGAGAGGAACAAACAAAATGCCAGGAAATTTATTTCGCTTATTTTACCCCTCGAGATATTACCCCTTGAGACCAGCGCGGTAATCATCGTGTTTGCAACATATACAATGAAAAAACTGTGCATTATCTATTTGAGAACTTTGTTTGAGATGAAACGTAAACCTTTTTACATCGATTTCTAAATCTGTAGACAGTTCAGTATGATGAACGAGCGATAAACAGTGGTCGTTTGAACGGTCTCGAATGTCTGCAGTTCTGAGAAATTATATAATTAGCTAATATAGCAGTTATCTTCAATTAATCTTCTTCAATATGGATGTCTCTCTTGGAGCATATTTTCTTTCCTACTTTTTGTTTACTCTTATTTTCATCAATTATTTATTGTGTAGAAAATTTTTTTAAGAGACTCGGTTACCAACTTGTGTGCATATCAACTGCATCGAATTCATTCAATGCTTTATCCTACTAGGGATCGTTGAAAGGTAATAAATTATTCGCTCACTCAGATACTCGTGTTTCCTCTCTCGTTAATTCCCCGAATACATTTCTCCACCTTATTTGAACGGAGAAGCCAGTAATTAATTAGAATTCTCAAAGAGCTACTCATGTGACTCCAGTCATCCCTGCCCCCTTTTTCCGAGCTCAACTACCGCACCGCGGGACAAATTAACCATAGAAAAGGCAGGCGCGCCTTCGACACGCTGACTGTGACCTTGTCCCAATTGTTTCCCGCTCGTGCTTTCGCAGCTCTACCTAGTCTAGTGCATAGCTTCAAGAGCTGCCTGCCTCGCCTGCCTCCTTGCCCGGAGTGCATAATGGGTGCAACCGACGAACGGCGCGCTCGTTCGACCGCGACATAACGTGTTGTAAGATCGAGATAAATCCCGATTACCGATAAATATACGAATCATGATGCTCGAGTTGCATCAATAAGTGGAAAAACAGTAACTACGTTGCAGAGGAAGAGAAATCTATTTTCTCTCATATGTATTGGGATTCTTTTGAATAATTTTCCGTTGTGTAATAAGATACTACGAGAGATTATTTAAAAGAGAAAACTTCCGTCCTCGCGTGTAAAAACTGAAAGGAGAGAAAATTCTAAAGCAAACAGTAAGAATAATTGCATGTTAGATACTAGGTAATGCAGAGAGAATGCAAAGAAAGGAAAGAGAATGTGTAACATCGATATCAAATACCGTTGTCCGAATAAAAAACTAATGGAAAAGCATTGGGTTATGTAGCAATGGCCATCGGGTGCAATATGATTCTCACCCCGATGTTCCCTTCCTTCTACATTCTATGGAATATGTATGATATGCTAATGCGCCTTGTACCTAATCTAATTATACAATTGCATGAGAGCCTTATATATCCCCTTTCGCCGAGTTTGCCGACTTATCGTTCCTTTATGCGTATAGATAGTCGCACGTAAACGCGAACCGAAACGTTTCCCTTCAACGTTCCCGCCTCAAAAGCTCTCCTCTCGGCCACCCACCCTAATAACGCGTGCTGTCTGATCGATGAAGCCTACGGATCGTCGATTATCCTGCGGAGGTCCTTGACCCACCTCGAGGGTCACGCGGTTGAAAGTTGCGTCGATTATCGGGGTTCCTTAATAGGGCGATTCTTTTTAGTCCCGGAAGTCTCCGTACCGGTGACAGCTCACCGTTTCTGGGTCAAACTTATTTTCTCTAATAGTTTTAATCAATAGATTAAAAAGAGACGTACATATCTTTTATCAAGATAGAACAACTTTAATTCTATTTTAAGAAAACATAGCAGAATAGATTTTAAATATAATTAATGTTAATTTTAAGTCGATACACGATAATGTCGATCGCTTTGATAAATAGCAATTAAACAGTAAATAAAGAGCAATTAATGTTCCAACATTCTAAATATTTTCCATCGTAGATCTAAAGAATCTATCTTTAATATTTTATGTAATATTTTTTATCCTTAATATTTTTATATCACATAATTATAATTATTATAGCATACGTTTATCACTCTGTGTAATTAGCACAGCAATTCGAAATTTTAATATAAAACTAGCAACTAACGCAACTTATAGAGTGCGATTTACGCCACCATTGGGCGAGATGTAGAGAAACACATTATTTTGCAAATATTATTTTACTGTTGCTGAAAATTTCACATGAACGGTCCGGTGTGCAGTATACGACGTAATGCCAATGATGATATCCGGCTTCGGCCGCCGTTACCGTATTTTCGCGCGCACGGAACCGTGCGAGAGCCGTACGACGATGTTGGCCGTTTCCAAGAACGTATTATGGGTTTATCTTCTCCTTCTGCGCGAAGGAAAAAGCGCAGACCACGGTCGGACAGCTACGTCTTTCACGTTTACAAGCGGACGTGCGCGAGTCCCGGTATATTTCGCACAAAGGCGCCGACTCGCTAAGCAACAAAAATTCCGCAGTGGAATTGTAAAGTTGGACCATAAAGGACGAATCACAATTTTTTAAAATTTACATTTGCAAAAATCTAAAAGTCTATTTAAAAATCTAGAAATCTTGTAGAAACTTTCCATAAATATTAATCATACTTGTATTTTTTAACATGACACGTATTCTAATTTAAGCTAACATTTCGGTTGCATTATTAACCAAAATACTTATTTTATAGTATGTAAAATTTTCTTATTCAATTCTATTGATACTTTTTTTATTCTATCTCTTACATAAAATATGTAGCATACGTTTTTTTTCACATTTTCTTCGATACTAATAAAATTATTGCACTGAAAGTTCTAATAAAAAATATATGAATTATTAAATAATTTAATTTGTTCTTAGCACTAAAGTGTTAAATTCAAATGCACTTCAAATTACTTTTAGTCAGACTAATTACATCAAATATATGTAATTCTGAATTAAATAATTCAATTAGTCAATTCAGGAAAGATTTTCTAATATATGATATTACTATCTATTTTCGAGTGACCTGATATTGGTTGCAGACGTTTTACGTAATCTCGGTTAGGAACTTCAATCGTATCTCTCAACATTGCACAAAGAATTCTATTGTTCAGCGATTGGCCAAGGTTGCATCTCTCTCTCTCTCTCTCTCTCTCTCTCTCTCTCTCTCTCTCTCTCTCTTTGTGCCACGAAAGTTCGGTAAAACTCACGCCGAGAACTGCTGAGATAACACATTTAAGATACCTCGATATTTTCGCGGTGCAATGGAAAAATGAAAAGATAGAATCGCTAGGAGACTAACGTTTACGTTTGCATTACCTTTGCTTACATAGGATAATTAAAAACAAGCTTCTTGAATTTCTACATAGACTGAAAATTATTTTACGCCTCAATTAAATTATCATTTAAACTGTAACTTACAATATAAAGATACTTTTTTTTTGGAATTCCTTTGACGTTTTTAAAGTCGTCTTTGATTATAAATGCGAAATATCTCGATCTTGAAAGTGACGAAGATGATTGAATTTTGAAATTAATGAAGCGACAAAATCGAAGAAGCGAGATCTTCTGGAATCACAGAGTGCGGGGCAGAATAATGCATTATACGGGTTATGTAATTCCGATTTGCATTTGATTAGTGCACTTCCAGCACAATGGCGATGAGTGACGCCTATGGCAAATGCAGGGAGGAGTGCGGTGCACAAGCGCGCAATTCCTGCGGGACGAAGTGGACTGGTAGACGGCCTTATCCCCGAAACGAGAATGGCAAGGAATCGATCTTGTCCGCCTTCTGCCTCCTCGCGCTGCTGAAACGCTCTTTGTTTCCCGGCATCGCGAAGAAGAAGGCGTTTCCATCGAGTTTCCCACCAACGCGGTGCACGCCGGCAAACACGTTTAATTACGAATGCATTTGTAATCTCAACGTAGGATGGTTTAACCAAAATTAACGTTAAACTTCAAGCCCTCCTTTTGTAACACCGGAAGTGTGCATAAGGAACTGTTGTTAACGCATGAAATTGATGAGCTATTAATACGTAAAGTAAAACTTTTGCACTTCCACTATGTGACATTTATGATAAAAATAAAAATGAGGAAACGAATTGTTTATACGTACAATTTTTATTCTTGCAATGAATTCTTTTTTATTATGAACATTATAAAAAAAGCAAAACCATTTGCGATATTGTTATAAAAATTTGAGCTAGATATTTTATAGCAGAGTCATTCATAACGGACGCTGACGATAATGCCAGTGATTAATCGAGCGATAGTCAGAATCGCAAGGAGGAAAGCGTACGCGAGAAAACTGTGACGAATTTGATGGATACACATGTCGCAAAATGGGGACATTAGTGATAACGCGCCGGGTGAAAGAGATCGGTGTCGATCGTCAATCGATGATCGCTTGTCGACGATACGGTGTGAACGAACGATGTCGATCGCGTTACCGATCGATACTTGCCTAACCGCGCGCGTACCCTTCCAGCAGCTATTGATAACCGTCGCCTGTCGGCTAATTAATTCGCCGAGTAACGTAATTACTCGAGGTTCAAACGCGCGCGCACACACAGACAGCGACAGCGAGATATAATATACAGGTTGTCCCAGGACACTCCATTGTCGCCGTATCTTTTCTCTAAGGACTCAACGACCAATTTCGGTCTCATATTTCAACTAATTTATATTTCCTCGAGTATATCATTTCACCTCTTTGCGTATGCACCAAATTGGTTTGTGGCTTCAAAGTAAAGTATCGCAGTTAAAAGTACTAATTAGTATTTCAGCGGTTCACCTAACGCAACAGTCGTTACGCTACTATTCTGGAAACCGAGTCGCTCTTAAATTACTCAAGCAAATCGTGTGGGAAAGGTTACGGTAATCTGGGACACCCAATGTGCACGGTCGCGCATATGTATATGAGTATGCATTATACAGTCGATACGGGGCGTCTCGCGCAACGGGTGCTCACGGATTTACGCCCGAGCGAGGATGATCTTGTTAATTCGCCGGTAGATTAATGTATTCGGCGCAGAGGGTTAAGCACTGCGTCGCGCGACGAGCGACTGATTTATCGGCGACCTAATTGAGGATTAATGACGCATTTTTCGCGCGTTACCGTAAACGGATGAATTATGAAGCGGCGGATGGCCGTTGCACGACACATCCTGATCCTCACAACACGATATCCGCGTATTAACGTATGTTATCTTTCAAAGTATAATATCCGGTTCTAAGCGTGCGCGTGTTAGCGTTCAATACCAAACTTGCCGCAAGATGGAACATCAAAGAGCGAGATAATGCACAATAATCGCATTAACGTGATTTTTGAAATATCAATAATTGGACTCACATATTGAACACGTAATCCCTCTTAAAATCTCACCTATTGTTCTGCTTAACTGTAACGGATATAATTGTTAAATTGAAACAACGATTATTTATGATAATTCAGTATATGTAACATCAGTAAATATTTCGGAACATAAATTCTAGACTTACTTAATTGAGTATTTTTAAATATGTATATTCAAGGAGTCAAAAATCATCCATAATAAAACCCATTCTAATACTCGATGTCATTAATTTTAATAATGTCTTGCCATTTGCTTTAGCACCGCTGTAACTAAATTATTTATGTAAAATTCAAAAGGGAACAAAATCAATTCATCCATGTACTTTTAATAAATGTTCGTAACATCTACACCGCGATAGGAATCGTAAATAATTATACACATGCAAATGTCAGTATCCGCAAAAAACATACAATTGAGCAACTTGACGTTGCACCGAATATTTATATAAAATCTGTTATAAATTAATTTCGACCAATATATGTGCATATCTGAATAGTCCATTAATTAAGTTTGGAATTTATATTTCAAAACATTTACTTGCTGAGTTACTGTATGTGTGTGTAAATAATTATTGCCTCAATTTAATAACTATGCCCAACTATTGCCTCCAAGCAAAACAAATCAAAATGTTGATGACGTTAGAACAAATTAAATTTTGTTTCAAGATAAACTTTCATTATAATTTTTCGCTAAAAGCACGTCAAACTAATACAATGAAAATATCTCTGTTTGATATGATTGCACGATATATAAAAGAAGCAACACAAAATATTTAACAAATACCATCTACTGTTAAAATTACTTAACAAATCTCTCTGTATAACCATAATACGCTCAAACATGTGAAAGTATAATTTGCGACGAATATACGATGTGACATAAATTTTGCTACAAAACACAATAATAGATGTCAAGTGGTCCAATACATAAAAAGACATTCTATACGACAATGCAAACGCACAATCGACATAAAACGAACGAAATAGTGAACTCACACTTCGATCTTGAGATCGGACGTGTTCGACCTTTACTGGATTATCGAAACTACATGGCCGTGAGGCTCGTCATGGTAACACGATCGATACACGCCGACGCTGAGCACTAGTCGAGCCAGCGTCGTCGTCCTGATCATCGTCGCCGACGCGTGTATATCGAGTTTATCGGCCGGGGACCTAGATCCCTGATAAACCTGTCCACGGGAAAATCGAGGTCGACCGAAAAACGACGCTGCCGGGGGAGAAGTAAAATTCGTCGCACATTTTTCACGTGGCGGAAATGAAACTTGACAATTAGTCAACTTAGAATTGCGATACGATCTATATCAAACATTACAGTCGAAGTAAGACGTTAAAGTAAAAAGTAAAAGTTATGGACATCGTACAGTCGGAGTGAGACATTAAAGTAAAAGTTATGAAATTGTCATTCATTATTCTTTAACCTTATAGTTGATTATTTAATATACTTACAAATGATTTAAATGTTTCAATATTATAATTTTCAATATATATATATATATATATATATATATGTACACGTCTTGCGTAATAAAAAGATCAATATAGTGAATACTGACCTCTGCGTCGGTTTAACCACTGTTCAAATTTTATAACTCCAAACGCCCTTTCAGAAATGGACATCTCCATTTTTATTCATTTCCATTTTTATCTACATTTTTATTGCATCGCACCACTGCGTTACACGGATATAAATTTCACTCAATACTGCATACTGTGATATTTGCGAAAGGACAAATATTCGCACTGTGTATCCACTACATATTTGAATATACACAAATCGTCGAGAGCATTGTGGCTGCTTCCTGGATGAATGACATTTGTTTATGCGAGTATTATCAGGAATATAATACAGCGAGAGAGAGAGAGAGAGAATTCCAGGATTCCTTCAACAGAAATTTGGAATATCATCGGCGAACGACGTAATCGCTTCTAATCAATGTACACATCGTCGCGCGCATCTCACTCCATGGCACGTAGATTATCTGAAATTCCTATTACTCAATTAAATTACAACGAGCTAAAGCGATCGCATACATATGCACAAGTCGTACATCGAATTCTGCGTTCACTGTATTAACTCCGTTGCGTAAAGATAGATAAACATTAACGCCAAGTCTTTCAGATTCTTTCTGTTAGGATATAACAGCACTATCACGAATGGCATTACATAAAATTAAAACTTGCTCAGATATTACCGCAAAAGAGTATCTTGTTTTTTGCAATTAAAACTTGCTCAGATATTACCGCAAAAGAGTATCTTGTTTTTTGCAATTTTCGATTTTTATCGGTTTATATAAAATGTCATTCTTTCATTCAGTATTTTTCACAATTATCAGTTTGCAATAATATCGTCAATCAGTAGCGTATTATTATCAACATAAATTTATGTAGCACAAGTATATTAATTAATTAAAATTATATTAAAAATGTATAGTGAATTTTCATATATTTATTTATCGTTCGCATAATTTTATCGTCGCCATGATTTATTTTTTGATTAATGAATGTAAAAAACAAAAATTAACATACGCGAACCCTAGAATTGCATTAAACACATCATAAACAAATGTGAAATGAACGTACGAAATAAAAAGGGACAAGCAATTAAATCCTCTTAAAGGATTTAACATAGTATTAAAAATAGTAAACGTACAAAAATTTTATGTGCAACAGCATTCTACGGTGAAGTAGTTAAAGCATCACGAAATGATACTCTGATTTTACATACACCTATGCTCGTTTCATTATACACTTTTATGTAATCTAGCGTAGCTCGTAAGCGTATGTAATGTCCCCATTGTCACGAGGATGTTACGGGACAGGATCGTAACACGTCGGCGAATTAACTGCCGCATGAATATTAAAAACAATGGCGACAGGACGCTACGTATTGCCCGTTACCGCGGGAGCGGGAATTCCCGAGGGAACAATGCCAGTGACTAGATTAGACCGCCGGTTGTTCGGACATAATGTAATCGCTCCTAATCTAAGGCGAGACACGAGGTTTTAAGGCACGATAAGGAACTGTTGCAGGTCGCATTTCTCGCGCGCGAGGCAGTCTCATTCACTTCTCTGCCGATCTGTCCGAGGTCCGCGCAAAACTTTCCTCGGTTCACGCCTGCATCCACGAAGTGGCAATTTTTCAACCCTTATCCCGCGCGATCGTTCCGAGGCGATTAACTAAGAAAGCGTGTCGGCCACGCTTCGTGAAAGCTACCAAGTTAACACGGATTAACACGGATACGTCGATAATCATGATCGCTCGGACGACGATCATGAACTCGTACACGGTCACAATCGTTAACTTGCACGCGATCACCACTCCGCGTTATTAACACGCTTGCAAAATAAGAAGCAATTTCCCCGCGCGCATTGATTAAGACATGCGAAGAGGACGTGGAGGGGGTGAGGCACGGGACGTATGGCGGAATTAATTGCGCAGAACTTGGGCGGGATGGTGCTGCTCGATGCAAGTCACCTGCATGTAGAGTAGCATTAATCAACGTATTAGCAATAACAAAAGCACCACGCAATCGCGAGAAGATCGTAAAAATATATGCGGATAATCACCGCGATTAATGAACACCAATCGTTATGGCACGGCGGCCATAAATTTAACGGTAATCTAAATGTAGATTAATTTGAGTTTAATGTAGTCGTATATTAAGTCGTATAATAGCGATGTGAAAAACAATAATGAATGAAAACAATTTATAAATGACCGAGCTAATCGTTCGTCGAGAAAGCGAGGACATATCGACCGACAAGATGTTCTACGTTAAGTGACATTTCCTGCTTTAAGAAGTTATTCCGAACAAGATGTAAAAATATGTTACTCAATATCACTTTGCACATGTATTATATTTGAGATTTGCTTCAACCAAAATTGAAAATAATTATTATTCAATAGAAATATCATACACGCGTGCGCATATAAAAATTTTTAATTTTAGAATAATTTTTTTAAAGTTTTTTTTTCGTAATTTCGCACGCCACGTAATTTCGCACAAACCTTCTACCTTTATCCAACCAGGTAGCGACTAAAGTTGCTGGAAATACGAGAAATGGAGACTGTAATACCACATAAAATCCAGATCATTTTGGGTGTTAAAAGAAGGATATTACGGAGTAACGAAAGCGTAGAATGCTTTTCCCACGAACGAAGTCGAAGAAAAGGAGAACGTCCTCGAGAATCGCAAAAATAAATCTGAAAAACAGAGCGGGAAAAGAAAGAAAATAGCTGGGGCACGATGGAGAAGGGAGACGGTTTCAAGCTGGCAATTTTGTTACCAACCCACAAACAACCATGGGAAACGCGAGGGTGTGAAAGTGCGGGAGCAGAAGAAAGACTAGTGATATAAATATTTAGGAGCGGTGTGCACGCAATGTTTAAATATTAAACACCCGCTTGTCCCGTGTCGGCCGTTGTAGGCGGCCATTTCTTCTCTCTTTGACTATCATTTCCCGACCAAAGAAAATCGCCACTGCAAAGAGGCGTTTTAAGATTAACTGTCCTAGATCATAGTAGTATTAACCCTGGAACCGCGCACCCTGAATTCAACGCGACAATTTTTTACCTCGCCGAAATAGTTGTACGGTCGAATCGGATACCCATAAAATTTTGCATGAATGTTATAAAGTATTATGGAGGTTTAAATTTCTAATATCTATGTTCCACACACATACCTGTATTTTTTTGAAACCTAAGCTTTGTAAAACAATTTTGTTCCCAATAAAATTGTTGAAGATCTCAATGAACTAACAAATACTCTGTTACACCAATGTAAATTTGATGGAGTTTAATTAGCATCAAAAAACCTGCTAAAAGATTACAAATGTTTATTTAATCCTAACGGTGCCCCAATTCTGCCAGTAAAGAGCAGTGGTGATCCTAGTCAGGATATAGTGGGATTAAAGTCGTCATCACAAGCAGTGAGAGAGAGAGAGAGAGAGAGAGAGAGAGGATTAAATCAGAACTACGTAAAGTGTAAAGCCTTAAACTAGGCCGTGACGGAATCTCGCGACTACTTCAGTCTTCGTGCTTTGGAACTTCGACGAAAGCTTGTAAACATCGTTAGCCGACGATCGCCTCACCTGTGCTTGTATATAATTAGATCTTGCGGAAACTCCATCGAGGATCGCCTCGTGGCCATGGCCAATAAGGAATTGTGAGACTTCAGGCGATGCTTTTAATTGCGGTCTTTTCTAACTTCGTCTTTAATTACAGCGAAACATATCGACTTCATTTATTCATGCTCTATGATTTAAAAAGGAGCAAAACGCAATAAAAATCTTTTTAAAGAACGACTTGAAAAATCTTTGATTTATTAAACAATGTCCTTTTTTAAACAATGATAAAATATGCTTTTCTTATTCTTTATTACTGGCCGAATTTATTTTCTATTCCATTCATTTTTAATTTTACTGAAGTTTTAATAAAGGGCCTTAAAATATTAAATTCTATTATTATGTTTAATACTATTACTATTCTTAATGTTCTTTAAACTTTCAAATAAAGTGAAAAAAGCATTAAATAAATCAAAATAACGAGAAATGAATACTTGATTAACCATTTCTGTGTAATAATTTCACAAGATAATTTCGTAAACGAGTAGTATATTGTGGATTTATTTCGACAAGAAGCGCAATAAGCTGTACTAACAGAAATAGCCTAAATAAATCTCATTAATATTCTTCAAAATATTTTGGAGTCTGTAAAGTATTATAATTTATGCCTAAATCGTAATAATCGTAAAGAAAATCTACTCTCAAGAAGAGGAAGAAATGAGCTACTACAATCTGCGCAGAGATCTTTAGAATAATGCCTGCAATTTAGATTTGTGACATGAAAACCAAGATACCTGATGAATTCGCCAATGAGCGCCGGAACAAATAAGGAAAAAATTATTTATGTTTACCACGATCTTTCAATCTAATCGCCAAGCGGACTTCTGATTTATCGAGATAGCTAGAGGATTGCCTTGCGTTCAAGATTTTGCCGATAGCGATTGAATCGCGAACGATTAACCCCCATGATTGCAAGAGTTAGTCAACGATCGATGCTCATGACTATAAAATAATGAAATATTATTTCTACAATATGCTATTGCACGTGACGTTAATACTGAATAATACATTTCGAAATGTTTCACGGCATTAAAACTGAAACTACGGAAAATATGATACCCATTCGTACCCTGACTTATATCAAACTCTTACAGAAGCTGCAATATTAATCCCTCATCTATTTTCGAAACCTAGATATAGTTTTTTTTAATGTATACAATAAATCCTGCATTTAAAATTACTTTTCAGAGCCAGACATTTTTGCCAGATATTTTAATTTAAATCACAATTGTAAACGAAAAGAACTCGGAATGATCGCGTGTAGTTAAGAAGCTCGGATTTCTGAGTAACGGCAACTGTTCGCGAATTCAACGTCGTGCTGTCGGTTCAATAATTCGGCAGAAGTCACGTTGTTCCACGAAACATTACAATGATCCGGCAAGATTAAAACGAAATGTCGTCAGGCGTTCGAGACAAAGCGCGGCTCTCGGAATATTTCTTTTCCGTTCGCGGAGTATTCATTAAAAACGGGGACGCGGAGAGAGTTTTGACAGACTCACGGAGAGTTTCAGAGAGTTTCCTCCCCCATGCTCGTTCTTCGAACACTGACTGCGATCCTTCTGCCTTTCGCGTCGTCTCGCTCGCGTGAGAGAACAGAGGACGTCGAAGTACATTACATGCCATCGGAGTTTGCGCTCGGATTTCCCGATCAATCGAGCACGGCGCGCTTTGTCAACCGACCTGCGCTGCACGCACTCCAAGATCGGCTCTAATGAAAATTAACGCCACGAGCCACTAATTGATTTAGATTATTGTTAACAATCGATCTCGGGGGTCGCGTGTGTCGTCTAAATGAAATTTCAAAATTTGGAATTATTGCGAAGGAAGGAACGATTCGCACGACAAAATATCGACGAGATCTCATTCATCTCCTTGCTATTCCCTACATTCTTGGTAGATAGTTAAAATTATTATCGTCGCTAAATGGGAAGTTACAGAATTCTCCACCCGTCTTTCAGCAGAGGACTCCGTCATGTCGCGAGTATTCGCTCTACAGCGACGATAAAGTCAATTAAAATTAATAAGGTATTTCGCGTAACGGGGAAAGCTTGCGCGGGTCTATCTATCTATTTGCTCAAGTGTATTTTCAAAACTTCGGTAGAGTTCGATCGTTCTCGAAAGAGAGCGATTGCGCTCGAAACATTCCCAGAGATGCGATCTCGACGTCGTTAAAAACTTTACGTTACTTCCTCATCCCTTCTACTCCAATTGGTTTTCCGATACGTCTGGAAAACGGTTAATAGTGCAGTGCCGTTGACGATATCGCATTCCTTATCAATTTTTCTCCATCTATCGAGTCTCATTTCTCTTCCGATTCGTTGTTCTCGCTTTTTCGCCGAGTGGCGTGTCTCGATGCGCGGCCAAGTGCAACGGAGTCTTCGGCATCGTTACAGAGGAGAGAAACAGGAAAGGTCGACGGGTCGAGAAACTTTTTCCAGATTGCGGGAGGACTCGGCTCTCACGTCGACACGTCGATTCCCGAAGATACCCGTTTCGAAATGGACAGAAGAAAAGTGCCCCGAGATTTTTAACGCACTCAAGAGAAGCCGCTGAGAACTTTATTTACATACGCTCGCTTACAGATTCAACCTCGAGATTCGTTCGGATTTATTGCTGCGATCATTTTGCCTCGTCGTTGAGTAAATCACTCTCTCGCGCGTCGCGAATATATTTTTCTAAATTCCACCTTCGTCGTCTGCCGAGGAATGTAAAACCTTCCACAAACTCGGCACTACTCAGCGGGATTTAAATGAATGTTGTTACGTAGTATCTTATTATTATATCAACTGTTTAACTTACGACTTTTGTCTCGAGGCATTTTCCTCTCTTGCCGCGAATAAATTTTTACTCTTTGCAAACAATAACTTTCGCAACTGTCTGATTAATATTGTACGCTGCTTTATAATAGCAGATAATTCAAATTGTTCACGGTATTTTATTCTTTTAACAATTAACTGTGTTATGCTAATTATATTTTCATTAACGCTACAAAATAAACGCATTAGCCGATAACGTAAGAATTAAACGTCGCGGAATGATTAGCGGCAAAGCGATCGACGATCACTGTAATAGTCGTTTAAGTGTCGCGCATTCGCCGGCCACTAATCTTCCGCAAATTAATAGTGACAATGATAACAGCGTTGGCGCATGTCGACTAAGAGCGCGCGTGCGCGCGCTTATCGTAGATGCAAATGAGCGTTCGCGAGTGTATACTCGCCTGGTCGACGAAAGCAGTATCGCTGCGAAAACAGCAAACGGTACAGTGCGACGATATTGCGGCCGTATTAATGCCGATTCGCCGTTTACTCTGCTCGAACCCAACCGGAGACTGCGTGTTCGCATTAGCGCGGGCGAGACTAATGCAGTTGTATCTCCTTCGAGTTGCGAAGAGATATCGACGTACAGATACTCCGCTCCATTTCCGTTATTGACTCTATCTAGAATAGAGTTGCATACAAAGCACAACGACGATCTTCGGACAATTTTCGTAAAAACAGATGCGTATAATAAAAAATGCCATAACATTTTACGTTTTTCAAGACTAAGATGCCATTTTTTGATCGAGTTATTATTTTAATTAAATTTTTGGCAATTTATATATGGACAAAATTAAAACTAAAAAGCACGTTTTTATTTTCATATTATGTAAAAATTTGCACATTACTAATCAATTTGCTTAGTATAACGTTTCTTAAATTTACTAGATTTTTGTCGAGTTAAAAATTATATAAAATATTTATGTAACAATTTTTGAAATTATAGAATACATATATTTTCAACTTTTCTCCACGTTAAAAGTTATAAAGTCGTCAAATATCTATTTTCGCGGCATCAAATTATAACGCCGATCGTCGTTGCACACATCCGCAATAATGCCAGAGATCTAGATTAGCAAAGGCGCGATTTAATCCCAAGGATCATAATGCTAAATCCTCTCGGGTCGATGTGGTTTCGCTGCGCAGCCACTTTTCGTCGGGAAACTATGCGAATGCTGATAAATATTTATCAGCAGGGAAGTAACTCGAGAAGCGATTCGCCTCGTAATCGCCTTTTGCTTACCAATAATACGCAACTTAAGCAAACAGATAGAGAAAGAACAGCACATTCCAATAAATTTACAAATAAATTATTGGAAAAAGTGAGGATCTATAGAGATTTAAAAAATATCATAATATTAAAGAACAACATTTATCAGAAACACTCGTAATAGAAAACGTGTAACAATTTGCGTCGTATTTCGCGGATTCTAATCGAATAAGGAATTTCTGAGGAGGTTCCCTTGAATCCTTCTTCCAAAATATTGCGTGTAAACGAACCTCAACCAGCGCCGCTTCCCTACCTTCCTTTGTCTCGTGTACTCGGCGCGGTCGCGGACACATGTCCCGTGGGGACGAGAAGTGCAGTAATCCAGGCCGGAGCCGATGAATATTCACGTGTCGCTTTACGGTGCAACGAGTCATTTGAATTTATACGTACGGTCGCTCGCCGGTTATTCTTCGTCGCGATAGCTAGCTCTGTTTCCGAGTGTGACTCGCACGTAATGCTGAAATTCGGTTGTTCGCATAATTTCAAGTCTCACCGCACTCGGCACGTGGAGAAAGGCTCAAAGTTCGTCTTTGAAGAAAATACAGGAGAAAATGAATTACGACTCGTAACGAATGATAAACACGAGGATTTTTCCTAATAGGAAAATAGAAAGTAGATGAAAGCTTCTAAAAGAAATGGAATATTTATCAATATTTATGATATTTTATCGTCTGTTTCGAGAAACAAGTAAAAGTACGCTGCACATAAAAGAAGAATACTTTCATTATTTCCCAAAAAAATGTATATATATATATATATAGTTATATATATAGTTAATATTAATATTTGTTCATTGATAAACTAGCTTATTTAATTGATATTGTAGCTCATCATTATTCTTTTATAGCGTAAAATGATTAAAGTCTTTGTTTTAGAAAGACTTTTAGAATTGCATTTCTACTTTTCCATTTCCAAAGTCAGTTTATTTTTCTCGCGAGCGCAAGAAAATTGAATAAAAACTATCTTTCCGTTCATGAACGCCGTCTTTTGACGTAATACGATCGAGCGATCACAGGGCGAATGCGTCGGGATAACACGTCGATCGCGAGCTGTCACGCGACCGAATGAAAACGAAACGACGATCGATCGCATCCCGGCGGTGTGCCCATCGGAATGAAGCGAGTCGAGAACAGGGCGAACGAGCGGAGAATACGCGAACGAGGGCCAGGTCGCCCGCAGTTGCACTCGGTTCGTTATTACTCAGCGGATGGATTTACGGGCCATCACGCTCGTTTCGTCACAATCGGCGCTCGTAAATAAACGTTGTCCACGTTCTTTTTTTAAGACGAGAAGCATACGAGTAAGTTTCTACCCTCTGTGCACACTGTTCAAGCTGAGGAGTCTTTCAGTTGTTCTCTGATTATCTGGATTTATACGATAAAACGACAGTTGCGCCGTCGATGAAAGATTGCGCGAAACAGACGCTTTATGACTATATATAAAATAACAAAATAATAGAAGAAATTATCATTTCTAATATGCCATCCTGTACATTTGTACGAGTTAAACTCATAGTGTCAAATTATACTCAATTTGAGTCATTTTAAATATTCCATAGATCGTCACTGCTTCTACTCAATATTTCATTAATTTTGACTAAAAGGAAGGTAAAACTTTGACTAACAAGTTGGAAGTTAAATTAGATAAATTAACAACATACTGAGTAAGGCTTACTCAATATGTCGCTAATTTTATCTCATTGTTTTAGTCAAATTAACCGAATATTGAGTAGGAGCAGTGGCAATCCATAGGAGTTAACAATATGTCTATCAAGCTAGAATACCACATAGGCACAATCGTATTTAGTAATTTTCGACATAAGGGATAACGCACCAAAATTTAAACTAGAACATATTAAAAGCAGCACATAATTAGCACTAAACTATAATATAAGTGTCGTTCTTTAATTACTCTTTTTTTTTAAAGGTATTCTAACTTTTTTAAAAGACAATACAAAAATAATTTCTTGCAAAACGGCTAGAGCAATAAAATCAGGATTAGAGCATTAAATTAGCACCTAAAGAGCACTAAATTCTCCGCACAGTTTCGTATGATTGTGTATTCTATGTGGGTATTCCACCTTGATAGACATGTTTAATGTGTACATTTTAAATTTGCCATTTAATTATCTATAGATTATAATAATATACTTAGGAAACACAAAGATACAATCATCTCAACGCGTGCGAGCAATAATAAACCTACCCGAATAAATCGTGCATCTAGCTGCATTTCCTGGCGGTGACTTTCACGTATATTTCTGGCTCGTTCCCCGAATTTGCGATAAATAACGAACGCGACACGGCGAGTCGTCGGTGTACACGCGTGTGTCATCTTTTGCCACGAATTTCGGGCGGGTGAAATAGATTTCACCAGCGGCGGCGGGAAAGAATTCACGACCGGGCAGCGAATTTAGCGCTTTTAGCCTCCGCGATCGTCGGCGAGTGACGGCGACGATTTACGGATTCGATGACGCAAATAATTACGGCCCGTTCCCGAGCACGACCCGATCCGTATTCGCGCAAATGCATCATCGATACAACATAAAGCCCGCGGTCACATCTATAGCCGCGACAGACCACCTGTGCTCACCAATCGGCATGAGAATTATCGTTCCCGTTCATCGATTCATCACTGGATTATCGCCGAGCGATCTGTAATTAACCCGCTGTTATCGATGCTAAAATATTCTCACGGCATATGCAGCGTTCCCATAAAAATTCCTTCGAATTAATCAAAGATTATCCAATTCTGTTTCTTCCTAATTCCTTCGGCTTGCAGTAAAAGATAAAAGATCAACTGAATTTTACCCTATAGGAATTAATTCTATGAATAGAAGAGGACTAAACAGTCGTCATAGAAATGCACATCTTATTCGTCAAAGCGCAGAAAGTGATCACGCGTGCGTTATCAAGAGGGATGCGGAGGGAGAGAGCGAATTAAAGAAAAAAAAAAGAGCTCGCTTGCTCGCTCGCTTGTCCCGCATTGTTTCATCGAGAACGCATTTCGTTACGCCGCGTCGACCACACGTCGTTCAACGGGCGCGTTTATCAGCGCGGTTATCGCCGATTGTTGTTGCTAATATCGGCCGGCAGGCACGAGCGCGCGTGTGGATAAATTCCTGGTCTAGCTACTGCGGATGGATCGACACCAAGCCCCGAATTTCCCCGTTGCACAGCCTCCGCAAGCATGCATACAAAAGCGGTGACGGCTGCTGCAGCTGACATGTCCTTCCGCTCCCGGCAAACGACCGCCACGATTGAAGTTCCCGGGGAATTAATTCGCCGAATTTTCGGTTTTGCGTACACCATAGGAAACCTCATGTCGAAAGTAAGTAAAGTTTGATAATAATCGTCCTATTGCAAATGTGCACGTGCAAATAAAGCTTTGTACGAATTTAAATTTTCTCTCCTCTTTTCCTGACGTAAAATCAAACTATGGTTTCATTTGACATAACTAGTTTACTAAAACTTTATTATCATTTTATGATTACGTAATCAAATGATATTAATTATATTAATTATAATGTATTTACTTATCTCTATACTTATTCTATTTTAAAATCTTTAACAAGTGAAATTTGCTAAAATTATTTAAAATGTATATTATGATAATGTAATTTCAAAGCTATACGAAATAATAGATCGATATTTGTCATTCAAACAATGAAAAACTCAACAGAGTCTTATATTGGAGTTCTTGAATTTTAGATTTATGCCACTGTGTACAATAAATAATCGTATTACACAAACACGTGAAAAGTAGGTAGAAAAGCGAATCAATATCGCATTCTATCACTTAATTTAAGTGACGCGAATTTTTAATTGACATGTATCCATCAATATAAAGAAATGTGGTGAATTTTTGAAGAATAAACGTAAAGAGAGATGGAAAGAAAGGAACAGTGAGAAAATCGCGCGAATAATTAAGCAAAATTGAAATGGCAATTCGCGGTTTACCGCGATCGACTCGGTTCATGCAACTTTAAAAACTAGGTCGACGATTCATTAACGAGTCAATTAATCCTATGCGTGTAATGAGAATTTCACCGCAACAGCAGAAGAAAAAAATTATCAATTTTACACGTGAAATTAATATAGATATAATTCATACTAAAACGAACAATCACGCGCAAACTGTAAACAAACAGTAAATAAATAAGCATCGTTGTTAAATCTAAATATATTAATGTTCTCTTTTGAAGTAACAGAATAACAAAAAACTTATTTTAATCAATATGCTACATGCAATAAGAATTTCACAATGGTAAAAAAAGAAAAGCGAAGTTAATGATTTCCACACGTGTGGAATTAATATACATATAATGGACGATAAAAGCAATGGGAATACCATAATAGTAAACGACAATAATAAATAAATGTAAAGTAATAAGCAAACAGTAAATAAGCAATAAGAGAAGATGAGGACGAATAAACATATCGGCTTTTCCAAGCGGACGTGGCGGAATTGCGAAAAAAAAAGGAATTCCTCTCACGGACAGTTATCGATGACGGTACCGAGCGACGAGAAAGTTTCGATAAAGAGTAGCGGCTTGCGAAATCACGCCGGCTCTCGATATTGAATATTCATGCAAGGCAGGATCGCTCGCTCCGCCTCGCAATCTACTGTCTCCTTCATTCGCTCGCCATCGGCCTCTCTCTCTCTCTCTCACACACACACACACACACACACACACACACGCGCGCGCGCGCGCGCGCGCGCGAATCGTAGGGCTTCTACGCGAATCCTAAGGTCGCTGCGATACTCTGTACCGCCGATTCGCGTGTATGGTAAACGTGTTTATCGAGGATTTCTGACGAAATAGGATACGTCCCCGACATTCGCGCGCGATTATCGAACGCGACAGGCGAATATTTTTATAAAATCTGTATAGCATATCCTCTTTTGATGTAATAATAACTAACGATAAAAAACATTCTTGTATTTTTTATATGTTATCTATCAATACAATATTGACACAGTATTACTAATAATCGCATATATTTGTTATATTACCATCAAATGATAGTAAATTGTGTAATTTCACTTCTGCAAAATATATGTTTCATGTTACCTATATTATTATTTCTATTATCTATAATATTAATTACCGATCCTAATTAAATAATATGTGTCATGTAATGTGTCAAAAATATCTCTTTCATTTTTATTTTAAATGCTAACTGTATTTTCTATGTTATACCTATTATTCTTCTTTTATTTTTATAACATTAATTAACAATAATTTCCAAGTGCTATCGATGATAATACAGATTTCAAAGACATTTCAATCTCATCCCTAAATGCTGTAATTTTCGAAGATTCGTTGGACGTTTGGACATGTGGCGAGCGAGTCAGCACGTGCGTCTGTTTAAGAAGGCTCAATAAAAAGAATCCGTCGATTTACAGTCCCACCGACTTATTGCCAGAGTTTTCTCGAACAATTTCGCGCAGTGGATTGAGAAAATGGAAAAAGACGCCGCCTGTCGCGCAAGAAAACTTGGTAGTCTTTCATCAGCGAAATTCCAGAAGTCCTGGATAAATTCTTAGCCGACAAAGTAAGACGCCAGGTTAGCGAGATTGCGTCCAATAGTCTAAATTAGTGAAAATAATACAGAGATTCCAATACATTTGCGCCAGAACTCTCTGCATATCGTTGAAAAATGCAATCTCAACGAGGCTCGCGAAAATCAAATTAATTTCGTGAAAAGTACTATTTAATTCTCCATATCAAGAATATTTCAATCGATTAGCGCCCGTCGATGGCGTTCATCGGTCGAAAAGTACACACGCACAGTCGGATCTGCGCTTTTACATGCAGCAATAAACCTGTTTATTTACCTTAAATAAAATACGTTCATTTGCGTTATGTCGAGCGTTCCACAGAGAAGATTATGCCGACTGTGCTATACATCCGAAATAAATTACGTCAGAATAAATTATACCGAATTACGGCGGATTTTGCGTACGGTGGTCGTAACATGCGTGGGGCATTAATCGATCGAAAGCACAAAATACCCGTCTACCCACTCGCGGATTAACACAGAGAACGAGATTTATTTAACGCGTAACCGCGAACGGGAGCGTCTACTACTTGTGTTCACGGGCGAGCGAAATACATGACAGAGAGAAGCGCGAAGCACTTACGGCTCTCGTGACAGCGCGCCTTGAAGCGCGAATGAAGGAAAAGCGACGAAACATGAATAAATGCATCCTCGCCCGGCTGCCGCTCCTCCGTGCCGCGACAGGGAAAAGAAGAGAGGAGTGTGCATCGAGAGAAATGGCATCTCTCCGTACGCGTGCGTACGTCACGCTCGGCGACGACGGATAAAACTTTGTTTCCCGGGGAGAATACACGAGGAACGCGGGCGCGAGGCGGTACCTCGGTCCATTCGATGCCAGGAATTCCCGGCGCGGCGATCTGGGCTGCCGAGCTCGAAAAATACAGTTGGAAGAAACGGTCGTTGCGCTTACGCGAGAAAGCTCCGCTATCCACCGTCGGTGGCCATGAATTTTGATGGATCTTTTTCCCCCCGCGGAGCTTTCGGCCGGAACGGTGCTGATTTGCATTATGCAATTTACGCGCGCGCGAGCATAGTTTTGAGATATATGTTGAGATATATGTATACGTGGCTGCATTTGCCAAAGAAGGTGTCTCTCTTTTTCTCTATCATATATTTTTTATCGTCGCATCGATTCACGACCCCTCCCGCGCGATATAGTTGTGTATAATGCAATCATTCGCGTCCCAAACATGTGTCGCTTTAAATGGTAAATGTGCTTTTAAATGCAAATTCGAGACAGGAATAAATATAAAGTTCTTTCTGGAATAATACATTTCTCTCTCAAAAAGAGAATAATTTTTACTACATGTTAATAAATATGCATCTGACGAATAAGGATGCAATTCGAGTTTCACAATATTAAATAGAAATATGTATTATGAAACATTATTTTTATGACTTTACTCTTCATCTCAGGTAGCTAGTTTGTCAACTGAAAACGTTTATCTCAACCGCTACATGTGTTTATTCGCACATTCGCAATTGGCACTGGTACGATCAAATCGTGAAAGCCCGAGGAAAGTGTCCTCATTGCTAACCAAACGAAATTCTAATGTAAACGAGTCTATTTGTATTCTCTCTATTATCGCGCGATAATGGCCGCGTAGCACTTTCGAAATTTCTTTTGTAACGATATAGACAAATGTTAATAGTTACGCCTCCATCCTGCTACAATGATTTGAGAAAAACAATTAAGAGAGTGTGCTCGACCCAAGTAAAATATTCAGATAATTTTCTACGGATATATAGTGTCGCGAACTTAACGAAAAATTCAAAATTACTTTGCGATGCTTTTAAAGTATCCAGTACAGTGCATTAGCATTGTATGAATAACGATCTAATTGTGCAAATGCGAGACGTTAACGAATATATTGTATAATTTCATATTCACAGGCATATGACGCAAGTTATTTCGCTTCGACGAACGTTCCTTAATCTCTCTCTCTCGGGCAAAAGGATTAACGGCTAATTACCGCCTCGCGTGTAAGGGCGTGCGCAGCACGGATATTTTCACGCTCCGGAGAACACGGCGGCGATCCTGATTTTGTGCAGTAAAACACGAGAGGCGGACGGCGGACTATCTGCGCGACGCGGAATATATGCACGCGCATATACAAGGTAAACGAAAGATTCCTACCTGGTGTGGCTGCAGGGTGTCGGGGACGGGCTCTGAGGCTATTAGCCAGCTGTGCTTACAGGGCGCATAAGCGCAACCTCCACCTCCGAGCTACGCCGGCTTTGTCTCTGCATCCTGGAGAAAAATAGCAAGATGAGTTTTACGTTCGTCAAGTTGCGTGTATTATGTACACAACATATGGCTTACAACTTATTCAATTAAACGCCAAACACGATCAATTTATTTCTAAGCAAGAGCAAAACGTCTCTTTCTGCGGGATTTCTCGCCTCACCGAAATGTAGATTAATAGATTTTTATCAACTATTGCTTAATGCTAACAAAGAAGAGCAGGAAGTGATTAAAGGATTAGTAGAGAGTTGCGCGAGAGTGAATGTTAGACGCGGTATAATAGTGGCCAGGTGGTACTCTAGATTTATATCGTTCGAAAGTTTATATTGGATTTCATATTTAATGCAACGTACACCGCCGACGTCGTCGCGTTGCGTCACGCCGCGGCACCGCCTCCGAGATAAATTATTTATGTCGTGGTGCTTTGTCTTCGTCTGCTTCCGAAGGGTGGCGACGAGGCACGACGCCTGTTGGGGAAAAACGGATGATCGGTGTAGGAACTGTGATAAAGTCCCGCTGTGAGCGAAAATCGCGCCGATCTTTACGAGCATTCGCGGACGGGGAAGGACACAGACGCGCAGAATATTTCTTTGTCAGAGGAGGACATTGAACCTTAATTCACCCTTCTATCGTATACCATACGTAACTATACCACTCATTATATCATCAAAGAGAATCACTGTATTATGTCGAGTTGCGATGAGCTTTTAACAGCAACAGTTCTGATTTAAAAAAAAAAAACGCAACTTATCTAAGAATTAATAACAAATGATCTTGCCTTGCGTCTGAATAAAACATTTGTAATTTAAAAAATTAGAAGATTTCTCGTTTATCGATAAATCGATATTCCTTAAACTATTATCAAAATAAACAAAATCTTGCACATTTATAAGGCACATCGGGACACGTATTGCTTATATATGGGAATTTGTCGAAAACGTCGAAGTTGCAGCGAAGCGCGTGGCGAAGAAACATAATACACTCGACATCGAGATGCACACGTGACGGGAATTTTGGCTTACCGGTTACTTATTGGCCAGAATGGCGCTTACGAAACCATTAATAACGCACAAGAGGGTAATTTCCCACCCCGAGAGAAGGACATTGGCCCTTATTGCCGCGCTCGCCGGACGGCGGGACACAATGAAGGGCCATCAATTACCTCTCGGGCCCTTCGCGATCGAATGAAGCTATTAAGACGGACCGAGCGGTACCGGTGTCAAGCTCGTAATCCCCGTTACAGCTTTCCTCGTGGATGCTACTCTTCCGTACGCCAGTGCGGAACGACTTAATAGTTCTCCGATGATAAGAATCCCGCGCCGCCACTCGCCGACTTTTTGTCACCGATATCTTTCAAACGATAAAAATCGGTTCGCGAAGAGAGCCTCGTGTATTAATTAGACGATGACTCGCGTGGATATTACTTTAATTAAGCTCGCGTCAATCGCCCTCGGAACCCGCGTTTCACGAGCGAGATAAATGCGCCAATGAATAACTAGTAAAAGAATACTCTTATATTAATTAATGCCCATATTCGTAGTCAGGTCTTTTATTTAAGGCCTCCTTAAGTTCATCTCTAGATACTCTGTAGCCTTTATGAAATGAAATTATCTGTCTAAAAAAAGGATCTAAAGATAAATTTAAGGAGGCCTTAAGTATAAGGTCTGACTATGAATACGGGCATAAATATATTCACCAAACAAAAGTATTATTATATATAAGTATTATATATTACAAAAATATTGTTAATATATTATATTATTCTTGCGGTGATTAGCGGTGATTAGCGAAAAGACCGGCGTGTGGCGGCGGCGCATCGATTTATTTGCGCTCGAACGAGGAGGAGACGGCGACGGCGGATTTATAGGATTATCGATTGCAAACTTGTCAGCGTCAGTCCGTTACCGTACCATTTTGAACTACTCGAGCCGGGCAAACCGTTCCGTTTACATTTTTCCAAAGCACCCGACACACAATCGCCGGCGTGGCATCATTCCCTCCATTGTTCGCGCACAAGTTCGCGCGCTCGCTCGCCGGCACCGCACTCGCAATTTGTATCTGCCGCTCCGTCCCGACCTGCTGTGTTATTAACCAAAAGCAGACCGCGCGAGATACATCCACGGCGCTGCCTACGGCCCGATAAATCTTATTACAAAAACGCACGCTGGAGATATGGCTCGAGCTGTAATGGGTGCAAATAAGTACGTTCTTTCTGCAAACATCGTTGCTGTCCGCGACCGGCAGCACAGGCGGTCGTTATGGCACAAATAACCGATCAAACTCCGTTTTATGTAATTCGTGTAAATATGTTGGCAGAAGTTCGCCAAATTGCCCACAAAACTGTGACAACATAATGCCTTAATAAAACACCGATCACGAACAAGTAGTCGAGGTATTCTTTTATTCATTACTAATATTCGTTATGTTTCTGGAATAATTCTCTCATAATCCTTGTATTTTATTCTTTCTCTATTGAGCAAATTTGACAGAATCTTCGTTATTTTGAAAAAGAGGAATAATAAAGTGTATATAGTTATAACAATTATTCAATCGTAAAATAATAGCACCCGATTCTGTTGTGATAATATAATAAGTTGCGAATATAAAGAATCTACAGTAGAGTCCTTTTGGCAATTGGATGATTTCTGCTGTAAGTAAATACAGAGAGCAATTTTCTAATTATTAACCGAGGTAACCGATAAAATAAAGAGAGCAAATATCAATTGAACGTTGCTTTTTCTTCTTTCGCATCAGCAATTTTTAATGTAATAAAGAACAAATAATAATCTACAGAAAACCGTATTTCTTCTTATCATGCTACTATGTACATTTACAAATGCTCCCCTCATCTCCAAACACAAATAAAACTAATAAACTAATAAATAATATACAAATATGTTATGTTCAGTATGCGTATTATACAAAGTCTCAAAGTCAACTTCTTCTTCGAAAATAAAAGCCCCGAGCAAGAAAAGAATGTTGTCACTCTTTTCACTTGCTTTAATACGATAG